>QLOI01000781.1:0-31724 GCA_003313605.1 Tuber umbilicatum | reverse complement strand
AAAAAAAAAAAAAAAAAAAAAGGGACTTGGGGTGACTCCAGGTTTGTCACCAGTCAAAGGCAGGCTGGGAGGAAGGGTCAGGCTGTCCAGGGTTTCATCAGGCATAGGTCTGAACTCTGTACGTCGTCAGGTTGTATGCATGAATGCATCCAGCTCTGGCATTACGATGTATGCCTCCAGCCATGGGATCACATAAGCGAAAATTGAAGCTTACACCCTGAGCGTCCTGTAGGTCTGGCGCACCGAACACTCAGAATGTTAATCGCTAATCAGGACGCGACGTTGGGATTTGCCTTGTTTAGTGTGCCTTGTCTGAACCTTCCCCTGGCACGGACCCCTTGTGTTCTCAGCGTCCTAACCACCTCTGGTGCACCACCCCTGCGTCTGGAATGCATCTGGCACATCACCTTGCTTCTGATTCATCACCTTGCTTCTGATTCATCACCTTGCTTCTGACGCATCACCTTGATTTTGGCTTGCATCTGGTATACTGCTTTAGTACCTGGATGACGTCAAATTTTCTGTGTTATCTACTGAGCAATGTCTGATCATTTTACTCAGTCGTCTTCTGTTCTGACGTCGGATTTATAACTCTAACGTCTAATCATTTTACTCAGGCGCCTTCTGTTTTGACAGTTGATCCAGACCTCCGATGTCCAGGCTATCGTGGTTTTAACACTTCCAATCCTGTTAGGATCTCTTCGGCCATCTATGTCCAGAAGTTTTCCCCATTATGCTCCTTGCGCCCTAAGTTTTCACCCAATTGAGCAAGTGTCCTGATATTATCTAGACATTCTCGATTCTCTTTAGATGCTGCTACATAACTTTTGAACAGCCTTGGGATGCCATTGGAACCAGTAAAACCTTTGAGACGTTACCCCATATTGTGACAAAATTCGTCCTGATCATAATATTTACTATCTTCAGATTGCCTGGATGCTCCGTGATGCCGCATCCTTACTATTTTACCCTTGCACCTTCACATGGAGACTATTAACTTCCGACACATCTGCTTTGGCGACCAATCACATTTCAGACAAACAAATTCAATTAACTTTTGCTATTCTACATGTCTATTATCCACCTCGTTAGAGTCGCTAACGCCCCTGGTTGTGCCCACCCCTGCTTCCTCCAAATATTCGAAGCGAAGTGAGAG
The DNA here is from genome assembly GCA_003313605.1 of Tuber umbilicatum. Taxonomy (NCBI): domain Eukaryota; kingdom Fungi; phylum Ascomycota; class Pezizomycetes; order Pezizales; family Tuberaceae; genus Tuber; species Tuber umbilicatum. The sequence goes on along the minus strand of QLOI01000781.1, from coordinate 30,568 downwards.
GTGTTGCGACCACATGGGGCTTATAATGCTTTCTCATTCTGTAATCCCATGTAAGTCACTTGGGCTCGCAGGGTCAGAATCCTGAAAGCTGAGTAGGTGCGCTGTCGATATCTGTAGGAAATCTAAAGAAAAGTCCATTTCCTGGGAATTGTTTTAGCTGTCCTGGTGCCCAACCTGGGCCTTAATGGGCAGGCTACTGGAAGTCTGACTGCTTATGGTAGGCTGTCGCAGAGTCTGGCTGGATGTCTGACCCCATAGCTTTGCAGCCACTGCTGCCCAATTGTCTGCAAATCCTTGGCTGCGATCTTGTCTCAGGCCATGCATGTTTCCTACCCTGTCCTTGATGGTCCACTGGGTTTTTTCAATAATCATTTGCTGCACCTTTCCCGAGCAATCTGCGCACGTCACTCTCAGTCAGACACAAAGGTCTGCCATCAAGTGAGCCATCTTGGTCGCAAATAAACAGATTTAATTATAGAAAACTCACCTCCAACTATCTCAGGCTTGAAGTCACCTGGATTCTTATATACTCCAGTTTGACATGCCCGTGGGATATGATACATTATCGCACATGTTAAGCAAATCATTGTGCCATTGATGTGTCCAAGAAAATCGGGTTTGGCAATCCCTAGCATCTTATTACCCTCAAAGTACTTCTCCCATTTGGTCTCCACAATCTGTGGTGCCAGAAATCAAAGGGTTATTTCCTGCACTGAGTTTAATAGTCATTACTCATTGCTAGTTAGCTTGTCACATCAACCCAGTACTGACCTTATACTGTTGTAGGGCGCACATAAATCTATCCTCTTCTAGGAGGTATTACACCCTATACGCAAGAGCTGTGGGATCGCCTTCGGGGAGCTTGTATAATTTTATCATGTTACACTTCACGTTATGGAAAAACTGGGATCTTACCCCAGAGTGCTTATTGTGTATCATTCCCTGTCAGTACCACATCCACTGTCGCACTGTGTCTCTTTGTTGGTATATCTACTTATTATTTTTGTGCTTTCCTCCAATGGCTCGATGTGTCCTGCATTTGAAACCTTATCATGTACCTGCAGACAAACATCATGTATCATTAACATCAAAGGAACCACACTCAGGAGTGTGCCAACAAAAAGGATGTACCAGAGAATCAGAGTCTTTGCCTGTGCCACTATAACTGCCTCTTCCCCTGACGCTGTATTCCACTATGAGATACTATCAGACCAGATGCGCTGATGCTGTGGTGTAGTCAATTCAATATCTGGACTTGAGCTTCTGATACCAGACGTTGTGGCACTGGCCAGCAGGAACGAATGTTGCACTACACTGGATGACGCGACCGTCAGCAGAATGTACAGTTCACTGCGGATCATTCATCAATGGGTACCTAGCGCTCACCTTACTAGAACTGTTTCCTGTGATCTAGGGGTAGTCAAAATTGCACAGTTGTCGCACAACTATTTCTCCTTCTATCTGCTATTAGTGACTGATGCCATAGTCCTGACATGATGCTATTGGATGCAGTGTTGTCTTTGTATCAGATGTGGTATCTAATTCAGTTCTATCAGATCTGTGTAAGTTTTGATACTCATTGCTGCTGCCATCACTTAAGAGAACGGTTTCCTGGTCTACCTGAGCATCTTCAAGTTGTGCTATGCTAGGTTCCCTATATGCTGTGGTCTGTATCATACTTCTACAAGCACGCTTTGAGGGTCTTGCAAGTGCCCGTGTTAAGTTCAGTGGTGGGGGGTTTGGACATAGTGCCAGTTAGTTTGGGGATGTACTTACAGAGCTGTGGAATTTGTCTTGCTGCTTTCCTGGCCTCAATCTCACAGATCCTATGGTGTCAGTTTCCATGTTGTGTCTGTGCCTGTTCAAGTTGTCAACATGTGGACTCAGCTGACTGTGTGAGTTAGCATTTAGTGGGCTATGTATGAGGTGCAAGCAGAATGTTGGTGAACATTAGAAAACATAAGAATTAAAACGAAGCACAATAGGGTATATCCTGCATGTCAGAAAGATGAGGAGTTTGTATATGATGGTTTCTTGCCTTCAAGGGGACTCGTCGCGTCTTATACGCTAGGACTTAGCTAGGGGGTTGGTAGAATCATACAATATCACTTGGTATTGCAAGAAAAGTTTTGCTTGTGAAAAACAGTTTTTCTCAAGTTCAGTATTATGTTTGTAGTCCAGGCATTCTCAGAAGTCATAGTCTTGTAGACTGCTAGGAATATGGTTGATGAAATTGGTGTATCTGTAGTGTAGGACACTAAGTACAAAATCTAGCTACAACAAGTAAGGGTTAGCAACACTAATTCTAGCGAGACACGCGCCACGATTGAAATGGATTAGGACTCCATACCACAGCCCAGAACGTCTTATAGACACAGTTGAACATGGGGGAATGAAATGCAATCTGGCCAATTGACTCGTTCATATGAGTAAAAATAAATTTTGCATCTGGTTCATAGGCGCTACGTCAGGATGCAAGCTGTAGATGGGTTGTGTCCCTTGTGTCCTGTGCATCCTAACACCTGTATGGACGTCATGCTGTACCCCATGCATCAGGGGTTCAGTACCTGCAACCCGTTGAGCCCTGGATAAGGTACTGAACTGCTGTGGCACCTGGGAGCATCCTGACTACTAGCGCCCAGTGAACCCAGGAGCATCCTAAATCACAGCTGCGCCCAGGGGTATCCTAAATCCCAGCAAGCCACATTCCTCTAATTTCATTTTTGGCACTCGATACTTTGAAGAGTGAAAGAGGACCTACTTTCCACACTGAATCCAAGTAATAGTTTCTTTGTAGTGATTTTGCAAGAACCACTTCTGGCCATGACCCGGGTTCAATACTTGGTTCTTCACCTCCATACACACAACACACAACACCACACATATACCTACCTTACTAATAACAAGATCTGTTATCAGGGGATTGGGCAGTTTGATGCCAGCTACAAAGTGGTATGAAGTATATGTCTACACAAAGGATATCTGTAGAGTTCTACTCAATTTTGTTACCTGGCACTTTTAGACTTGATGCCAGATTACTCCACAACCAGCTGTTCGTTTCCGATTCTGTCACTTGGAGATTGTTCAGCGTGACGTCAGCTATGCAACGGTATAAGGTACGTCCCTACGCGATGGATATCCATGGAGTTGACTTCTGATCTGTAACTGAGCACTTTTAAACTTGACGCCAGATTACTCCACAACCAGCTATCTGTTTCCAATTTTGTCACCTGGAGAGTGTTCAGCTCGACGTCAGCTACGTATAGTGTTCTTTATGGGGCAGGACCAAGCGGGTTTTGAACTCATAGGACCCGCCGTCACACAGGGGCAGGGTGAGAATCTTTCTTCCTGGCCCCGCCCCGTCCCCATCTGGGGCCTGATTGTGCTCCCCTGTTTCACCAAAATTTGATGGGGCCCTGCCCGGGGTATGGGAGGGGGAGGGGGGGGTTGGTACAAAATTACTATAAAATAGGCCCCGCCCCGGGCTGTCAAGCAGGCCGGGGCCAGGAATTTTGCCAGAGGCCTGTGTTTTCCGGGGCCCCAAAGGCTCCATAACAAAGCCTAGCTACGCAACAGTGTAAGGTATATCTGTCTGCAATGGATATCCATGGAGTTGACCCCTGATCTGTACCTGGATACTTTTATACTCAATGTCAGATAAGATTAAATAAATTAGACTAGCATAAATTTTATTTTTCTAATTTGAATCTTGAGTCCGAGTCCTATAATGATGAATTGTAACTGTGTCATAAAGTGTTAAAAGGGGGGACTATTTACCCAATCCTGAGAAGGTTCCCCTTCATCTGGTTGCGTCCTGAGAAAGCACTCCTGCGTCTGGTTGTGTCCTAAGAAGGCGCTCCTGCGTCTAATGCACAGGATGCTTAGGATACAGGTAATAATTTTTACTGATGCAGTCAGCGGACCCTAGGCGAATTAAGGGATATGATCCGCAGAGATGACAACTCTAGGAATTGAATCTCAGACACCAAAGTAAGGGAGGCATATGGGTATAACTAGTTGAACACATTGAAGTACCAGGCACAAGAGACCAGGCGACCAGCAACACAGGATACCATTAGCCTAGTCAAGGGAGCATGATTGTAGTATAGTTATTTCCTAAGTGACAAGTGAATCCTACACTTCCGAACCACATGCGACTTCTAAAGAAAACTCAAGCTAAGAAAACAAAGAAAAGAAAGAAATCCTGTGATACAAAAGAAGTTTCCCTTCCACCAGTCATATATCTTATCATATTAAATGTCACAATTGAGGTGACGCTGTTCTGTTACTACTGGGCATGTTGGGGCCGGGGGATGCCAGGGGTGCCAGGGGTGCCAGGTCTGGTTAGGGTGCTGGGGGTGCCAGGTCTGGTGAGGGTGCCAAGGGTGCCGGTAGTGGTTAGGGTCCTGAGGGGTGCCTGGGGTGCCAGGGGTGACAGTGGTGCCGGGGGAGGGGGCAACACAACGGGAGCAAAGCAGATGAAGGCTGTTACCATTAGATAACTCAAAGCTTGGTCAAGTATATCCAAGGATGTAATAGTTCTATAACAGAGTAGTGTTAGAAAGGCTTTGTAGTAACAATAATAAAAATAATCAAGTAGTAATTTAACTTGTTATATTGATAAGGCCTCTGTTCTATTCACAGATTGTTTAATAGTTGAGGGAGACTCTTGTATTTATATCTCACACAAGTTCTGTGGCTGGTACATCTAATCCTCCTACTAACTAAGCATCTTCCAACCAACCCCACAACTAATATCTTCTCCTGTCCAAGTGTGAACACTCTTAGACTCCGAATTTATTTCCCCACCCGGTCTTTGGGCTGAGAATAACTTTGTTTACCTGAGGGTGTCATAGACTCCAACAGTCAAAAGCTACCGGTGTCCTTGCCATATAAACTTTGTCTGGATTATGCCGCTCAATTGCGAATCCTTCCAGTCATTCCTTTGTATTGGAGTGATCAGTTCCAATATCAAACATCAGTGACCAACAAAATGGCATGACTGCATCATCTTTACAAGAGTCAGTAGGCTTAGTGCTCTATCGCTTCTCTGATTGCCTAGTAAGAATCTCCTTGCAACTACATCTCCTTAACTCTTGTTCAAGTAGAATGTGTTCTTGCATTTGTACAGTGTTATGATAGGATTGACTTAATTGCCTCATAAGTTCCTATTCAACTTATCAATCTTATTCACTTGACTCCACTCATGTAGGTGAGGATCTAGTCTATTGGAGTAGGCCAAATGCCCTTGGTTGGCTTCTGTGTTTAGTCATACAATAGATAGTTAAACCCATAACCCTTATGCACATATGCCCAACAGAGGACAGGCAGACGTCACGAATCTGAGGCAGGGTGGCAGTCCAGCTGTTCTGGGCAGTGTCATACAGTAGACATTGGACTGCCTCCTGTGATGCCTCCGGCAGAAACCTAAAGCACATAGAAGATAATAATTCAGGCTCAGCAGAGGTGCTAGGGGCAAACGGGTTGGAGCTTGGCAGCGGGTATGTTATCTAGGAGAGGGAAGACCTCCGGGCATGCCAGGTTGAGGGGCCAGTGGCGCCGGCTTCCTCATCCTATGTTAGAGATTAGCTATTGTGTTAATATATCATATTATTTCACGGCCAGAGGGGTTTGAAAACTTATATCAACAGCAAACCACCTTGCACCACCGGGCACCTGAGAACCTCTAGTGTTTATTATGGGGCCCCATTTCCGACAAACAGGACGCTAAAAGCAGGTTATTAACTGCAGGTTAACAAGAGAATCATCCAAATCAGACCAAAACTGAATGAGATAGAGCTCTTTGAAGTTAGACAACTTCAAATCTATCTAGCTCCGTCAGTTTTGGTCCAATTTGAATGAACTTTTTTCCCAGTTAATCAGAATAAGCTATGTTATTTTGTCTCCGCTTCTCAGAAACGTGGCCCATAACAAAGCCTAAGAACCCCTACTTCCTCTCCCACAAACCATTCCTCCTCTGGGTTCTCCTCCTCTTGCATGGCCACCACGGTATTATCAACCTGGCCTGTGTGATCCCAGACCTTATGGTTGAAAAATAGATGTTTCACATTGTGTTAAGATCACTTGTCAATCTGTCTTATCTTGTTGACTTGCAACAGGCGATGATTCCTTATCTTATAGTTATCGTATCCTATTCTCAAGAGTCGTGTTCAACTCTTAAGTCTTATAGTATTAACAATGTTGCTTGGAAGGAGAGAGAGGATCTCTGTTTTAAGGAGTAAAAGTCTTTATATTCATAAAGTTATAGATAGGAAATAACCTAGATGGTTGCGTGAAGAGCTAGCTACTACGTCTTTTTTTTTATTTTTATTTTTTATCTTTATATATTCTTTGTTTAAGGTACAAGAACGTGTGTGTAGCAGTGGCTATGGCAAGAACAAAACTATGAAAGAACGTGAATCCACCACAAACCTCAGAGGAAAAAACCCCGTACCCCAAAACTCTCTGGTATGGGCCCAACCGCACACAACCAAACCGACAAGCTGAACCAGGTGCCCAGTCTGCAGACCTCCTGACTTGAACAGGTAACGGGGTCTCGCCTAGAGCCCAGCCAGCCAGCAGGTATCCAGTCCCTCCCTGGAAAGAAAAACTAACTATGGAACACTTGTGATCAAAGGAAGAAAACCTAACAAGCTAGATAGGAAGTCAAAAAGGAAAAACTCCTAAGTTGTACCCAAAAAACAAAGGAAACCACAAAACGCGCCCATAAAAAATCCAAAAACATAACCCAACCAAGAGTAAAAAACTCACCCGAGGGCGAGCTGGTACTAAAAAGGGGGGTCGACCATGGTGGCGAGGCCAAGGAGGCAGTGCAATACCATGACCAGCCAAATGTTGAGGAGGGAGGGGGCAGCCACAGGGCCACAGCCGGACGAAAGAAGTAGGGCCTAAGCCCGGGGCAGTGGGGTGCCAGCCAAAGTCAAGCAGTACAGTGCAAGCGGACTGACCGACGAGGGAGGGAGGAGGACGGAAGCAGGCACCCAAACCGAAGCGACTATCAGTATCGTGTTTGTTTCTGTACTAGGTGGTCTTCAACCCCCTGCCCACTCTGCCCGAAATCTTATCGCATCTCTCATGTAGCCCCTTGTTCTCTGAGAGATAGCGTCACTTAGCAGATAGGATACCACCCCAGAAAGAGTGCCAGTGAGTAAGTGGAAGAAGAATGGCAAAATCGACGGAAGCCTGGCAGAGGCAAACAAAGAAAGCGAACCGTAAGATCGCTTACTGCGAACCGCTATCCCAGCCGTCTGAAGCAACAGCAAGGGAGCGAGCGACCATGGGATCCTAAGCGAGGTGCAAAGAATCAGAAGAGAAGGGGCCCCAGAAGGGGAGGAGAGAAGGCCATGCCCAAGGGCAGGCGAGGGGGGGAGGCAAAGCCCATGATAGTATATGTGGTGTTGTGATTTCAATCGCGAGGAAAATAGCGGACTCGGTCGGTGGCTAACTGCTTGTCTCTTTTTTGTTATTTTTTTTATTTTCATATATTCATTGTTTAAGGTACAAGAACATGTGTGCAGCGGCAGCTATGGTAAGAACAAAACCATGAGAGAACATAAATCCACCACAAACCTCAGAGAAAAAAACCCCGTACCCCAAGACCCTCTGGTATGGGCTCAACCACATACAACCAAACCGACAAGCTGAACCAGGTGCCCAGTCCGCAGACCACCTGACTTGAACAGGTAACGGGGTGCTAACTGCTTGTCCCTCAAGGTCCTCTTTATATAGACCTTCTGTAACTGGTACGGGTACTAGGTTATGTTTTATGTTTTGTTTTAAGTATCATTTGATACTTAGTATGTTTTATGTTTTGTTTTAAGTATCATTTGATACTTAAATATGTTTATGCCATAAAGGCAGAAAATCTTGTAGTTAAACACTGATGAAGTCTGGCCATTGGAACAGCAGACTTCGACAGACAGTATTCTGAATATACTTGATTGAACAGTTACTTCTTTATAGCAATCTTAAGGACTTAAAGGTAATTGCCTAATGGAGGCTTCGAGGTGATTGCAAACAACTAGATACTCTTTAAGTACTTAGTGAGCCTACCATGAACCCTACTGAGTACCTGACTAGGCCCCGGCCCAGACAGGTTACACCTTCCCACAACCCACTTACAAATCAAATAACAATTATGAGTTACAACTTTGACTCATACACATCTGTAACATCTTATGACTCAAATGAGTCATTGTGCAATAATAATAAAACTATGAGTTGCAACCACAACTCATGTAAAAACATAATATCATATGACTCTAAATGAGTCATTTGTGCAACAATAACATATGACTCACAACTGTGAGTCATGTAAAATCTCACACAACCTCTTAAACAGGTCTTTTATACAAAATCAATAACATAAATCAATATAAAACCTGTATAACAAATGAAACCCTATTACTCATACCTGAGTCATAGTGCAAGATAGCTAAGTCAGTTTCGAATTGTGACAATCTATTACTCATATGCTTATGTAATATCATATAACTTAACTGAGTTATTATCTAATTGTAATATAACTATTTAGTTATAACTTTGACTCATATGAGAATATAATATTGTATTACTTCAAATGAATTATTTTTGTAACAATATATGACCCCAAATTACGAGTCATTTGTATAACAATAACACATACTTCATAATCATAAGTTAAATGAAGCCATAAACTATATCATGATTAAAATACTATACTATCTTAGACAAACTACTTCAACCCTTAATTCTTGTCATTCCAAAGCTATTTATTTTCTTACTGATTTAAGGATAAGCTCTTGTAGAACCCATCAGATTACAGTACCTTTTCCCCCCCCTATAACCAATTTCTATATAATATTTTAGTAGAGTAGTAGATCTTTAAAGTAGCAGAAACTTTTTATTAAACGTTCCCAGCTCCAAATTCCTATTAATTGCTACTATATAAGTCAGTGCTGTATTTTCTGTCCACCCCAGGACACTCGTGACACCCAATGCGGTGCTCCCTCAAAAAATTTAGGGCTAGAGCCCGAATTCCAGGGTCTGCAATGTAAAAATAAAGGTTGCTGCCAAGAAATTATTTACCGTACACTGGTGAGTAAGACCTTAAACCTCACGACAATTTGGTCAGCTAAGATTGCCAGTCGCAGTCGCAGCCGCGAAGCCGCCTCATAACCACCAGCGAACCGTAAAGCTGTGAGGGTTTCCTGCAGCTTGGCGAAAACTTTTGTAACTTGGTATATAACCCCCGACGTTCCCTTCCCTCTAATCCTCTTCATCCATCTACCAACTACAACACACCGCACTTCCAAGAACAAAATGGCGACTGGTTTGTGTTACGACCGACGCATGACTAGTCACCGTATAATCGAGGGGGAACACCCTGAAGATCCCAAGAGGATCTCCGTTATATACGAAAAGATCGTCAAAACCGGGCTTGTCAATGATTCAGAACTTTCGGGCACAAGCAATCCCGAGAACCCCGGATTGATGGTTAGAATTGAGGCCAGGGAGGCAACTGAACGCGAAATCGGCTTAATTCATAGCCGTACTCAGTTTGAATTTGCTCAAGAGCTTGAAGGTGAGAATAGCTGATCAAGTGTTTGCGTTGTGGCCTTGCTAACATTGTCCCGCTATGATAGATCGTGATGACGAAGAACTAATCATGATGACACATGAGGCTGATTCCGTTTACTTTAACCGGCATACCTTTATGTGTTCTAAGCTTTCTTGTGGTGGGGCAATAGAAACGTGCCTCAGGGTTGCTCAAGGTCACGTAAAGAATGCAATTGCGGTAGTTAGGCCACCTGGCCACCATGCGACTCCGAACCTCTCAATGGGTTTCTGTATATTTAACAATGTCTGTGTGTCCGCCAAGACTCTGCAAGAGAGGGTACCTAACATTAAGAAGATTCTGATTCTTGATTGGTAACTATTTTTCAAATTTGCCTGAGACTTGTAGAGAAGAGGTGTTAGGGATGCTAACTATTTTTCTTAATCTGATTTTTTTTTTTTAGGGATATTCATCATGGTAAGTAACAACAAGTAAGAACCCACCACAAAAGTACTGTAGCTAATCCTGACACTTTTACAGGAAATGGGACCCAGGATGCCTTTTACGATGACCCATCTGTGTTGTATATTTCCCTCCATAGGTTTGAGAAGGGAACATTCTATCCAAACGATCCTAGGGGGGATTCTAAATTCTGCGGCTCTGGCCAAGGGACAGGATTGTGAGTTTTTCCCTCCTTATTCAACCTTGTACAGGCTAACCACTTCAGCAACGTAAACATCCCTTGGACTGAAGGTGGTAAGCTGGACGGCGATTACATATACGCTTTCCAAAAGCTTGTAATGCCGATAGCTCTGGAATATAATCCAGACTTTGTTATTAGTAAGTACTCTGGCGTTTCTACATCTTTTAGCTATTGTGAAACCAAGATCTGATTGTCAAAAACCCTGATTTGAACAGTTTCAGCTGGGTTTGATGCGGCTGCTGGTGATGAACTCGGAGAATGCTATATTACACCTGCTGGTTTTGCCCATATGACATACATGTTAATGAGCCTGGCAAGGGGTAAAATGGCCGTCTGTTTAGAAGTAAGCTATCAATACACTTGATATGAATGGGCTCTCACATCGCTTGTAGGGAGGATATAATCTATCTTCAATCTCCGATTCTGCCCTCGCTGTCATAAAGGTATTGATGGGCCAAGCACCTGAGAAGCTACTAGACCCAGTAGCGTCCCCGGCGGCAGCAAAAGTAGTACAGCAGTGTATTGACATTCAAATGAGATACTGGCGCTGTTTGCATTCAGCCGGCTCACTAAGTCCAAAACCCCTCAATGACTATTGTTAAATGTTTACTGACTTGAGCTGGTTAGGGGCTTCTGAGAGAGGTAATGGGCTTTCCCTAGATGGTTAGAATATACCAATCTAATCAGGATCGCACCTTTGCTAATAACTTTTAGTTGTAGTACGGGCGTGGCAAGAGAAATTTTTATGGGAGAAGTATAAGATGTCGTCAGCACCAATCATGCATCCGTCGGGCCTTGTGTTCAATAATGCGCTGTTGATGTCGTAAGTTCCCCTAACTCTCAAACTTTCTTACCAACCGTGTGCATTTTAAGTTAGCAAATTGATTAAGATTGCTATTGTGGAATCTATCAACATGATTTCCTGTCCGTTACAGGGTTCACAACTGATTCTAACATATATCAGAGAAAATTGCCCTACCGCCAATGTTATTGTAATGCTCGTACACGAACCGTAAGTGGCCCGCAATCAATATAAATACAAGCCAGTACTAATTAATTCTGTGGATTAAGGCCAAAAATACATGCTACCGTGGATACCAGAGACTTGAAGGAGCTCGATTTGGATGATCTCGAATTGGTAGTTTCCATTAATCATTCTTGTCTTAGTTATCGAAATGTCTGTCAGACTGCTAACATGCTAACTTCGGCGATGTCGAAGATTGATCCCGTTTATTACTATATTCGTTGGGCTTTTGATCAGCAGTTCGGAATAGTAGATGTCAGTCTTCCACTGCGCCAGCGGTCCCAAGCAGTAAGCATCCCAACTATAGAGCTTTTCAAGAATGAGGATATTAATAAAAGTGGCTTTTTAGAATGGACCGGCAAATGTACTACGAGGACAGTCTGAGTCCCTCTGCGAATACCTCTGGGATAATTATATCGAGTACTCCATCCCTCCGCGTTATCCTTTTTTTTTTTTACTCGCCAAGTATTATATGGATACCTCTAATTTTTGACCTTCAACCTCCTGGTATACAGGTTACAAAATGCGGAGAATGTTTTGTTGATCGGCGTTGAAGAAGGAGTTTCGGGTCTTCTTCACGTGCTCACTGCCAGAAGTAAGTAACTCATACCCCTTCGTAGTAATTATCAATTGACGTACTATAAACTCTAGGGTGCGAGAGAAAGGTCAAGGCCTGTGTAAGTTTCATATGCAACGCACACATGCAGTCCATACAGTATGGTGGGATTAAAGACCTAGGACTCACAGAGTGGTACTTCGATGTATGAATTTTCTTCCCAGCTACTTACTTTAATAGCTAGCATTCCAAACTAACCTTTTCTGTCAAAGGCCTCGCTACTCTTCGTCGGAGCAGATCATCTTTACTGGGATAGTAATAAATCCCGCCGCAAGAAGTATGGTAATTGCAAACTTACTAACGGAGACGTAATTTCCACTGTTATGTTGAATGCTCAAGAGGAGGCAGCAAGCTTTATGTTGAGCAAGATAACTGAGGAAGAGATGGAGGACGACATCGACAACGGCCATAATAATAATAATATGAATGGTGAAGGAGAGGAGGGAGAAGTTATTAAAGCGCCGATCGCGGCCTAGACGGGCGCTTTATTGATACCCTTTCCTATAAAAACTTTTTTCTTGCTAATTATATCTCTCCTTTGTTTTAATCCATCGGACCGGAGTCGGCAGTTTCTCTTTCCTTGGATCATAGATGGATGGTTGGCGTTATTACCTAAAATCTCTTTTCTTTCTGTCTTGTCTCCTACCCGTCATACTCCTGTATCGTATGTCATATAAGGTTCTGCAGTTAGAACTCCGGGGTCTGCGAGTGATATGTTGTGACGTGATTTGATATGAACTGTAGAGTTTAGATTGGTGGGCTTGCCTGGGTTATGTGTCGAGCCATGGCGATATTTTGCCTATACTGAGTGCCACATCTCGGCAAGAAAGTGGGGGGGGGAGTGGGAGGAGGGAGAGAGAGAAAGAAGGGACGTTATATACAGATGAAAGACCTGAGCCAAAAACCTTCTTTATCCCCTTCTTTATCCCATTCGACAACACCACACCCGTAATCCCGCCACCTAATCACGAACTAAATTCCATGCGCCCCAGGAACTACAACAGACAAGCCAACCCCCTCCCAGTAGAAACTTCCACCCCACCTCCAGCACCACAGTGTACCGCACTCCCGACACGAAGTTCCTCGCAAGCGCGAATTCCTCTCCCTTCGTCGAGGAGTCCTGCCTTTGTTTGGAGTCTCTCACGGTGTGTCGGCGCATTGCGCTCACGGGCTGAGCACCTGTATTTCATTGTATTGTACCTCTGGCTGACACGGTTCGCGGGTGAGCATGATTTCTCGGGGGAGTGCTCTCGCTGGTTCTTTGTTTTGGTTTTGGCGCCTTATAGGGGTTTGTTGGGACCCCGTGGCCCAGTCTAGTCTTGTCTGGTCCGGTGTGTGTATAGCGGGGACAAAGGGTGGGTGCACAAACTATGGTATCCCGCGAGTGGCTTTGATGATTCTCGTTGCTTGCTTGGTGCTGCGTGTGTAAAGCTTTTCCGGCTTGCTTTGCGTGAAGAACTCTACCTCCGGCATGCTGGGCTCGGCCGTGCTCGCGGTACTAGACTGGAGGGTTTCTCGTCGGTGTCTAGACGAATTGGGGAGATTTCGGCTGGCTAACTCATATCTCTGGATATTCTATGGATGGGCGCTGCTTCTGGATGTTGAAAAATTATCGGCCGAGTTCGGGCGGGCGAAGGTGGCATACTGCGGTGGAACTAGCAACTAAAATTCGGGGTTCAGAATCCAAGTCTACTGGAAGTCATTTAGCGATTTTGGAATGAGTCGATAGGAAGGAAATATTTCATCTATTCTCGCACAATTTAGGATTCCTAGAATGAGGTGTGAAAGAAAAATTTTGTACCGCTATCCGTGATGGCGGAAGCGGGAGGGAAAATATATATCGCTACATAGTTTGTATTATGGACCGCGAGCCAAACAGAAATAAATAACATGAAAAAACCTAAAACCAGCTCATACCGCCTTGTATTATTATGTGCATAATATGGCTGGTGCCTAGAAGAATTTGACCCCCATCTCCTCGTTCGCGCCAAATACCTGTGCGAGGCTACGTTTAACGAGGAAGTCGAGAGCTTTGCGGAGGACATATGGGTCTATTGTGTGAAATTCTGTGCATGCAGAGTTGTCAGCGCGCACAAAGGAGGCAGCGAGTAAACGGGGGGGAGGTACCTTGATTCCTGGTGAGATCCCCTTCAGATATCTCGTAAAGCGTGAGTACGCTTCCTTTTTGTCCAGTGTTATCGATCTACCCACCCCCCTCCGTTAGCACCTCCCCATCCCCACCAAAAGCGTGCGTGCGGATGCAATCACCCATTCATAGATAACATTAGCCCACTCCTCTGGCTTCCTCCAATACACTATCGCCGTAGCTTTCCCCACACCCTCCCACTCCACGTCGCCTTCTGTCGCCATGTACTCCAGGAGTTCTGCCGCGTCGCGTTGCTTGAATCTGCCTATGTGCCCCGCTAGCACATATTTCCTCCCTCGAAGGGGGAGGAAAGGAGGACCTACGGTTGAGATTTCTGTTATAAAATAACTCAGTCTCGAGTGCGTCGCTGAGCTGTAATTTCCAAATCTTGTGCGCGCGGCAGTACGAAAGGACCCAGGCGGCCCAGATTGAGCGTTGGTGGGCCCATGTGGTGTCGTTGGGCTGTGTATTTTGACCGTCAGTCGTGGTGCAACGCGCTCAGCAGGGAGGAGGAGGAATGGTATCTTGTGAAGAAGGCGGGGAACTCGTAGAGCTCTGGGTACTCGAGGTTTGGGGGATTAGGTTTTGTGGACATTGTGGCCGTCGTTATCACACCAGAGCTCCCGGGTGGAGCTATCGAATTTCAGAAGATGGAGGTGCGTGCTTGCGTGCGGACAGGTGCAGTTGACTCGGTTGATTGCAGGTTGGACACTGGGCGAATTCTATCCTTGGTATGTGTGGTGTGGTGGGGATCTTGAGCCAAGCTTTGCGGCTCTAGATCTTGCAGATGATCCTTTTTTTTTTCAAGTTTCGTCCCGTTGTGACACTTTTTTTACTTTTGTCCGGTGACATAAAGTACTACAAAGTATTGATCTTTTTTCTCCCCATATTTTAATACCTGTTTCTTTTGATTTCGTTCGTTCCCTCCCGGATGTCTACCCCCTCTCATCCACAGTGATCATGCCGGAAATACAGGAAATAGTTGTTGACGGAGGAGGCGGGTCAAGTAGGAAACCGCAGAATAATCTTGTACCGGGAACCTCAGCGGCGGGAGCCAGAGCCCTAGGAGCACAGCTTATCGCATTCTACTTCCGGGCTCCGGTAAAGGCATTTTTCAGACTACGAGTGGATTATATGGTATCTCTGCACTTCTCGTGGATGTTGGATGGCATGATAGCTGATGATGGTAGCACGTTCCAAGAGCTATAAATCCGACAGTACAAGCGAATGAACGATGGTCGTTAAGACAATCTACTCCCGGGCTTCTATTTCATGCGGTAAAGCACTACGGATGGAAGTTCATTCCTAATCAAGGTAATACTATACAATCCTTCAGCACTCACACTTCACATATTCTTGCTCACGAGGAATATAGTTCTTCCGCCGCTAGTAGCAAATGCAACCATCGGTACGATCCTCTACACTTCGTACCTACAGGTCCTTGGAAGCCTTTACCAACCTTCCTCACAACCTACAAAACGGGTCTACCCACCGCCCCCGTTTAGTGCCGCCTTCCGAGCCGGCTCCGCAGCCGGGGCCATCCAATCCCTCGTCGCGGCACCCCTCGACGCCCTAGTAGTCCGTTTCCGAGTAAACGACATGCTAGAAGGGAAGTACACATCTATGTGGCAATACGGAAGGCACAAGCTTCACGAGATCGGCCTTCGAGGTGTTTTCTCGGGTTACACACTCTCCTTTTTTAAAGAATCCCTTGGATATGGCCTTTTCTTCGGATCGTTCGAGTATGTCAAACAACAAGCTTACTTCTCATACTTGACATGGTACTACGGCCGAAGGAGGCGAAAACACCATACAGAGCATGTCACCATCCGTCCACATTACGCCCTCGAACCCATTTTCCTGCTCCTGGCCGGATTTTCGGCGTCGGTCACTCAACAGGCAGTTCAGCACCCGTTGACCAAGATCCAGAATGTACATTATGGAAGGCTGGAATCTATTGACTATGCCTCGAAGCTGCAGCATACCTCGGCTCTGAGGGGGTACGCGCACGGCTACGAGAAAACGCTCGCGCAGTGTAAAAAGCAGGCGGTGAAGGTTGGCGGATGGAATAATTGGTTGTATAAAGGGTTTGCGCTCAACACGCTGAGGCAGGTGCCCAGTACAGCTGCAGGGTTAATCGTGTTTGAGCTGGTTAGGAGGAAGTTTGGAGACGTGGGGGAAGCTGTTGCTATTGAGTATGAGAATTGCACGATCTTGTTGTCATAGGCAGAGAGAGGGAGTTGGTTATTTAGATGTTTGTTGTGAGGGTGGAGAGACGGTTGTTTGCGCGGCAAGTGTTTTAGCGGCATTTTGTGGACGGTGTTTGGTGGGGAGTTTGCGCATGATGCATGCGTTCCGGATTTACTTGCTCCGCTCTTGCTTGAGGGGTTTTAGATTGAGTGCGATAGACTTTTAGATGACCTCCCCCCATTTTCGCTCTCTTTCCTTTTTCTTGAATGGGTTGGGGTTGGTAGATATGGGAGAGAAACAGACGTAACGCGCAATGGAGATAGTTGTAGATATGTTACCGTATAAACACAGAAATCAAGGACCTCCCCAGACTTGAAAACCCTCGATTGGTGGAGAGATAGCGTATTTTGGGGCCACTGGGGGGGCATTCGAAACGCAGAAACCGATGCGCGATCGGCCCAGGCGAGCTCGTTTTCCCCATAATCCTCACGTGAGCAAAATAGATAACTAGTCTGACACCCCCTCTGCAAATCATCATCCATTCTCACTCGCAGATTCTTTCATTTAAGGCTGCTAAATTTTGACTCCGAAAGGGAGAAGAACACAAGCTACAATTGAGATCCTCTTAGTCAAGTCGGACAGCGAATCCGTGGAACTGGTTAGGGGTTATCATCTCGGCTTCACAGCCCCGCAAGCGACTGTGGAACCAAAGGGCGGAAGAACGCTGAAGATATATTGCAAGAGGGCGATATCATACTATCTCACTATCAGCTAGCAGAAACCCCACCTAAGCAGGGAGACAATCAAATAGCCGGGGGGGGGGAGGTGAGGGAAGGGCGTTTCCCCGCCCAATTGACTCCTGTGTGATATTTCCCCTCGAAGATCATTGAGCTGTTCCCCCGACTTAAGTTACCGGTAAACGCCAGTGTTCAAGAATGTGCTACCCGCTCACACAAAACCTCACCGGTATTTCCTCCGCCCGCTGCTGATGCGCGATATATTTCTCGGAAACTCCTCTCGCCATAGGATTCTCCACATGCTCTTCGATTGCAGACATTATGCCAGACTGGTATACATCCCCACTTGGCCTTATATAGCAGGATCGTTTCCTGTCTGCAATGGCTGGCTGAAACCCCTACAATAGCAGGTTGTGGGCAACTTGTGAACACCCGGCAATAAACCCTAACCCTTATCTTACCCATCCGAGTGAGAGAATATATTATTTCAGGTGGCTCACATACAGGACTAGGAGTACGAGCGCAGGACCAAATACCCATACGGTGGCAGTAAGGATGTCATAGGCTATGTATTATAGTCAGTAAATTACTGTTCTTCCGCTCGCCTGTTTGGTTCTGAGACGAGACCTTCTCCACACTTCACGTTATCCAGAAAGCGATATCTGCTAAATATTGCCTAGTCCCTACCGATAAGAGGGAAACGTGATGCCGCTGGATCGCTAACGATGCTAGCAGTGGATGACTGAGCAGCACAATTACTCTCGCCCAAATTTGGCCATTAAAAATGCCCTCCCCTCTTCACTAATCTCCGATCGCCTCTCTCTCCCTCTCCTGTGCTTCCTCCGTCACCCTTGAGAGGTCGGCCAACCCATGATAGGGTGGATACCTCCCTCCACAAGAACCCTCCTCAATTTGATCTTCCCACACGGGCTTCTGATGGAAGTTCGTCAAAAAAAAACTATAAACACGTTTCCTCCGTTTAAAAATGTCGAATTCCCAAAGTTCGGGTTCTTTTGTCGCCACTAAATCTACTGCAAGCTCTCCCGTTTCTGCGCCGTCTGCACAAGCACCCACGATAGCATCGTCTGGGAACGATCCGCAACGACGTAGCGGGGGAGGAAGCCCTGCCTCCGGATCTAATCTTTCTTCTAGAAACAATTTGGCCTCTCCAAGGAGTGGCCAAGCGGGGCGCACGAACCATCGCAATCGACGCAAACCAAGTGCCACAGCTCCTGAAGAAGTTGCTGTCGAAAGTCAGGTATATCTTCACTCCTCATCTCCCGCTCTAACCTCCTTCCCTCTCTCGTTTTACCCCACCGCACAGTTATAATAATGGGTTAGGATTGACAAGGACATTACACTGCGAATTTAGGTCACGATGGGAACACGCAATAGGCGCAAGGGTACTTCGATCACCCACCTCATGAGTTGGAATGTTTCAACCACTGCCTCTCGGAGTTCAGATAGTTACCGTTGGCACGATAGCCGCCGCTATCCGACTTACGGGATGGGCTCGGGCTACCATGAGGTGGACAAAGCTCGGTAAGATTGCTATAGCCAAATTGCTTCCGTCGGTCGGTGATCGGCTAACAAGTTGGAAAAGCTATGTAAATGCAAATTATCGGTTTATTGTCCACCCCGGCGGAGACTTCCGCGCACAGACGATAAACCCCGACGATCCCTTACCATGGAATCTTGTGCTCCAGGTCCTAGCATCGGCAAAAACACAGCAGCCCACCTGTCCTATCTGCTTATCTATTCCTGTCGCTCCGCGGATGTCAAAATGTGGTCATATATTCTGCCTCCCATGTCTTATTCGGTATATGGCTTCCGTTGAAGACCTCAAATGTCCACTGGAGAGACGACCAAAATACAAAAAATGTGTGATCTGTATGGATAGTGTTTATCTAGCGGAATCCCGGCCAGTGAGATTCTTCACCGGGCAGGAAAATGCGGTTCCTCGAGAAGGGGAGGATGTTGTCCTACGTCTTGTAATGAAACGCATAGGCAGCATTCTCGCATTACCGAAGGACGGTGCCCATTGCCCTACGCGAGTGGAGGAGATTCCGTGGCATTTTGCTGCCGAGGTGATGGACTATGCCCGGATTATGAAAGGGACCGAGACCTACATGATTGATCAATATACAAGAGAAGTAGAGGATCTTAAAATCATGCAACAGGAGGACGAAGCCATGTTTGGGGAAGATGGAGAATGGGCGACGAAGGCCGTGGCATCGATTGAGCTCCAAATTGAGGCGATCAAAGGAATTGGAAACCCAAAGGGCTATCTCTCCGATACCCTTGCTGACCCCCCGGAAGTGGAGAGCGAGAGAAAAAAAGAAAAGAAGCCGGAAATCAAGTTTAATGAGAGCGAAGAGGACACTCCCCTTATGTACCACGTATCTCATGAGGCTCGTTCCGGCCATTCGTCGAGTTCCATTTCGAGGTCGCAAACGCCTTCACAGAGCAAACCCGAAGCAACGATACTGGCACCTGCATCGGAATCAGCACCAACAGTCAAAGTGCAGCCCCAAGGTAGCGAGCTTTCTGCTTCCCAAGTAGACCCAAGAGACGCAATACGGCGACGGAATGGGGGCTCAGCCAGGGGCGATGCTCCATATTATTTCTACCAAGCTCTTCCTCACTACTACCTATCCACCCTTGATATCAAAATCCTAAGGGCGGCTTTTGGATCCTATTCCGACCTTCCCTCAACTATACTACCTCGGGTTGAAAACGTGATGACAGGTTATTCAGTTGACGACGATTTCCGGAAACGCGCAAGGTATCTAGCGCATCTTCCCTATGGCTGTGAAATTGCCTTCCTAGAATGTGACTGGACAGATATTGTCCCTGCGGAGGTTCTAGAAACCTTTAGCGCTGAGATTGGCCAGCGGAGGAAACGAAAGTTGGAGAAAGATTACCGGGAAGAGCGTGCTCGGGTCAAGGCAGAGAGCCGACATGAAGAAAATCACTGGGCTCTGGCTAAGCA
The DNA here is from genome assembly GCA_003313605.1 of Tuber umbilicatum. Taxonomy (NCBI): domain Eukaryota; kingdom Fungi; phylum Ascomycota; class Pezizomycetes; order Pezizales; family Tuberaceae; genus Tuber; species Tuber umbilicatum. The sequence goes on along the minus strand of QLOI01000781.1, from coordinate 10,604 downwards.
CAAGGAGTCGTCGATAGATGATTATGAACAGGATCTACCCACAACGACGGCGACTCAGAGCATTAACGGGACCGAACCTAACGGTGGTGAATCAAGTTCCGCTATGGCAGCCACTTCCCCATCTCTTGGCGATGATTTCCACAACGGAGATGAATCTTCCGCTGATGGCCTGGCATCGCCCTCCGCTAGTCTAGCACAGGGGTGGACTGTTTGGGGAACACCTCTTGTACATCTCCCAGGAGAAGCTGAACCTGGTATTTCTATGCCTGGATCCGATGACAATGGCGGCTGGTTACCAGACTGGGAGCGGGACCTCATGCTTCACCAAAGGGTGCTGGTAGGACCAGAATCTGCGGGGAGTATTGCCAGCGGTAGTGGACAGGCACCTAGTCAAGGAAAGGGAGCCCAGGGCGGCAAAAAGAAGAAGCACAAGAAAGTTACGCTGATGACCAATGGGGGGAGACGTGGGGCTTAATATTATGTGCATGTATCAAACCAGCTATCCGGTTGCGCTACGTCCATTCATCTGATTTTCTTCCTGTTTAACTGTTTAAACCTCTTCTTGCTTCCGCTTAAAATTCACTTTCCTTGGTTCGAAGAAGTGCCTAGAATCATAAAGCATAGCGTAGATACATAGCATTGGCTACTTTTGCAGGTGGGGGTTTCCGGCCTCTTATCTTAATCCCGCCTAGGTTGGGTTTTTTTTCTTTCTGTTTCTAGTTCCTAGTTTTGGGGAGGGTGTTTTTAGGAGTTTTTATTCAAGAAGTCGCAAATTTTTGTTATGGGGTGAGTTCTTGTTCATGATATCGGCGATTTACATGCTGCTGTTCTTGAGATGCTGTTCGTAATCTTGAACCCTAACCCTTAATATGCAGTTCGGCAGTGCTGAATTATGCCGATATGCAAGTTTTTTTCTTATGCAGTTTGAGTACGGTAAATATTTCAGATAAATAAGAAGTCTTTGGTTAGTAATAGAGATGTTGGCCCAATTGATATTGCATGATCGCAAAATTCAGAGCTCGGTCAAAATTGACCTGCCGTCACTTGTATGATACCTCTCTTCTATTATCATAGATCAACAAACCTTCCACCACCACCCCACAATGACCACAACAACAAACGGCCACAACCACAAACCTCACGATCGAAATCCCTACGACTCCGACAACGATTCGAGCAATGAAGAAGATGATCCCTCACTGCCTCCCCCAGACGTCAACTCCTGCACAACCGTTGAAGAACTTCGTGCGGCCCTCGCCTATCTAACTGCCCAAGACGCTCGCATCGACAGCAAGCTCCGCACATTGCTCTTGAAGCAATCTGAGCTGGAGCACTCCCTCACCCGCCTAGACCTGCTGCGAGCACATCTGGGCACACAAGTCGTGGCGGCCCGCACGTTATCAAACACAATGCTCTCCCCCGCGGCAACCACCGCGCAGCGAGTCTCCTCCGCCGTGAAGCGCTTGGACACCGAGCAATCCCGCGTTAAAGCGACACTGGAGGTCGTCGAGCAAGTTGCCGAGCTGAAAGATTGCGTTCTGGGGGTTACTGGGTCGATGGGTGCACCGCAGGATTGGGAAACCGCAGCGAGCTTCTTACATCGTGCCGGGAAGATACCGCAGGAGATCATCCGTGGAGAATTCGCGGAGGAGATAGTGCCCACCGCTGAAGTTCCGGATCTCCCTTCCGTCACATTGGAGAACGCGGCGGAGTCGCTATGTGGGCTGTTTCTCCGGGAGTTTGAGCGTGCGGCCGAAGTTGCGGATGGGGAGAAGGTCACCAGGTTCTTCAAGCTATTTCCCTTGATTGGCAGGACGGATGTGGGGCTTGAAGTGTACGGACGCTATGTGTGTCAGGGTGTTGCAGCGAGAGCTAGGGATGCGCTCGCGGCGAAGAGACAGGCTTTGGCGGATGGGGCTGGTGGGCTGGGTGATTTTTTCTATGCGAATGCGGTCACGAGGTTGTTTGAGCATATTGCGAATATAGTTGAGCAGCATGGGAAATTGATCGAGAGGCATTATGGTGAGGGGAGGATGGGGAAAGTTATTGAAAGGCTTCAGGTCGAGGCAGATACCCAGGGGGGGATTATCATCGATACATTTACAGATGAGAGGAGTATTGAAAGGAAGGTACGGCACTTCTTGTAGTGGGTAAGATTAGGCTACATGTGGGGTGGATACTGATAAGTGTAGCTCACGGATATTAAATCATATGCGTTCTCATTTCTGGTTCAGTCGTACATGCCGTCGGCTAGAGGGCCTATGGGCGGTCCTCCTCGTTCCGGTTCACCAGCTCCCGGTGGCGCGACACATAGAAATAGTGAAGATGAAGGTGTCGATGTGAGGGAGGTAGATATGCTATTAAGTGAGATCGGGGTGATGCTTGGCCGGTGGTCATTATATTGCCGTTTTCTCGCACGGAAATTCCTGGTAGGAGCTAGTCTCTCCCCCCGGGCCTAAACTCTCTAACTAGATACATAGCTCCCTGAACCTGAAGGTCTAGCAGAGGCCGATACCCCCCCACCCCTCGCAGTTCCCTCTGTAATAACAAATTCGGCATTATACCGGAAGGTTCAAGATCGACTAATAGTTCCCTTCAACGCCATGACGACCTTCTTTTGCCGTCGCTCCGTCGAAAAGGCCTTCCAGCTCGACGAATCCCCCTCCGACCTCTCGTTGTCACTCACCTCTCCCGCATCCTCCTCTAATCCACCATACATCACCTCCGCTGTCGACGACGTAATGTATATAGTCAACAACCTCCTTCAACGTGCCCTGCATACCTCCCAACGAGCCCTCGTCAGCAACGCAATTTCCACCGTCGGCCGAGTCCTAGGCTCAGACTTCGTCGGCATGATCCAGCGCAAAATGCAAGTAGAAAGTTACCCCAAATCTTCCTCCGGTATTCCCGGAGCTCCAGTCCCAGACGACAAAATCCTCGGCTTCCTTGTCCTTCTCAACAACCTAGACGTAGCATCAGACTACACCCACCGCCTTATTAGCACTTTTGTCAACGCGTCAAACATCCCCGGGGCAGACAGCAACCCAGGCGTGGACGCCAGCAGCCGTGCCGCAGTACCATTGGAAGAACTCTTTCCCTTCCAAACCGACGCAGCAATCGTCCGTGACTCCTTGAAAGGAATGGAAGCTGCCTTCGAAGGAAAATCCGGGGAACTAATCAATGACGGAATAATGGTCCTCTTCAACCAAGTCATCAAACCAAAACTCCGGCCACTCCTAACAGAGGCGTTCCGCGACGTGGAGTACCTCACCTCATCAGAGGACGACGAAAATGCGCGTTCCCGCTCAGACCCAGACGGTGAGGGCGAGCAAGAGGGAATAAGTTCTGAATCCAGAGACGAGCTCGTAAAACTACGTTTTCAAGCAGGTTGGGACGCGCTCATGGCACCATACAAACGAATCCTTACAGAGAAGGTATTAAATAAACTTCTTAATACCACGGCTAGTTACTTTTCCAAGCTCTTGGAGAAGCGGATTTGGGGATATGCTGGGCGGATTAGTGAATTGGGTGCCATTAGGTTGGAAAGTGACGTTGCTGGTGTCGTGGGTGTCGTAGTCAGGGGCGGGCTGTATGGAGTTCGGGATGCGTTCGCTAGATGTTCGCAGATTTGCCTTGTGGTCAATATGGAGGAGGACGAGGTTGGGGATTTGTTCACCGAGGGGGCAGACAGTGGCGGTGGGGTTGAGTGGGTGTTGGAGGTCGAGGAGAGAAGAAGAGCTAGGGGGATGGTTGTCAGGAGGCGGTAGGCGGGGCAAGATGTTTGATTTCGCGTTTGGTAGTAATAAATGTTCATAATTCCACAAATGCAATCTGGGTGGCTCCGTACCACTGGTAGACCGCTTTAGAGTAGCTCCAGCATTCCAAGTGCCACTTGTATATCAGTCGGCAAACTTGAATCCCGAGTCTCAAAGCGAATCCTAAACATTAGTTCCATTTACGTTCCCGCTCTGGAACCACGCATTCCCTTCAAACAAGCCCGCGCAAACTTTCCTTTCCCCCTCCCGATTTTTCACCTCCACCGCCCTCACCAAACACCTGTGAATCACTCCCGATCACTCGAGTGCAAAACCGCTTGCGTATGATAAAGGGAAAAATTACCGATGCATGTAGCAATTTGTAGTGCCGGTTCGGAATCAGTGTATTATGCCACAGTAAGTAGCCTTTTTTTTTCTTTCTGTTGATAGGTCGTAAAAAATTGATCATCGACATACCCTTATATCGTAATAAAAAATAGCAAGGAGAAAAGAGATGGAAGGAAAAATAGACATCAACCCGAGTTTATCCCATGATATTACCGCAATCCCAATCATACAGAAGAAAGAAAACTACAAGTAATTTTTTTTAGAAGAAAAGAAAAGAACATCCCCGCATTCCTTCCTCTGGGAGGAAGAGCCCAACGTACCCTACCCAAGCCTCTGCAACAACCGACTCTTTCTCCTCTCCACCAAAAACTCCGTAACCTCGTCCAATCCGGGCACCACCCACCCGTCAGGAATCGGCGTCCAACCCTCGGGCACCCCTTCCTCCCCCGTTCTCTCCACATTCCTGAAGCTCTCCATTTCCTTCGCCCTCTCGTACGCCAGCAAGACCCCATCGTCCTCATCCCTATTAAAACCGTAATAATCCGCGTCCACGTTCCTCCTCATCTCGGCCCTCAGCCTGCGTTCCTCGTCTTTCCCCTCCGCAGCCTTCTTAGAGGGCTTGAGTTCGTCGAAGAGCTCTTTGACCCCCGGCAGTTCCCGCGCGCGACCGAAGTATTTGTAACCGCGAGAACCGGGCACCTCGCGACCGTCCTCATCGTAGGTTTTTGGACCGAAGCGCATGTAGTTTGGCCCGCCAAGGTTGCGGAGCTGCACCTCCCACATGTGCTTCTCTCGCATTAGTTTGTTGATTTCGTCATTTAGGTCGCGGATTTGATAGTCTGAGAGGCTAGCTTTGGGTGTGTTAGAATAAATAGAGAGGGGGGGGGAGGGGGGGGGAAGGTACGGTCTTGGATTTTTGTGACTTTCCGGGAAATGTCTTTGACTACCTGGCCGCGCCATTTCTCGCACGCTGGGATTGCGGTTACTTCTGTTATTACTTTGGGGCGGCTGGTTTGTCCCTTCAATCAGCATATTGTTGTTATGGTTGGACGGCGCGGAGGGCGGGGAGGTTGGCTCACCGTGTTCGTCCAGCATCGATAATTCCTAGATCCGCCGCCTGCTGCTCGCGAAAGCGGAACAGCATTGATTGGGCCTTCTCACTGTTTCGAGCCTGGGATGCATTGGTCAGTTTATTGCGGTATCAGGGCGGGGAACGGATAGTGTAAGGGAGTTATTACCATGTTTGCTGAAGTTTCGGAGGTGACGGGGGGTGTGTTGAACAGGGAGGCTTTCGATGGGACGAATTCCGGCGTCAGTGTTTGAGTTGTGTAGGTCTTGGCGTGGTGGCAGAGCCGCAAAGCTTGGCGTGCAGGGGGGAAGGTGAGAGTATCGTCCCTTCAGCACTACTCACCAGAGGAGAGGCTTGCTTTACCCATTCACACGGGGCATACTATAGTTATGGTTCAAGGGGATATCAAATTCCAATGGGTATATCTTATCGCATAGACAAAAATCCTCTTGTAAGAAGTCGATCACCAGCCAATGTCAGGCTGTGTGACAGAATCATTTTCTCATGTACAATCACTCGTTACAACTCTTAGTCATCAAAGTTTGGCGATATCAATTTACGCGTGCCGAAACGCGTTACCTGGGCCACTAGAAAACTGAAAAAAAAAAAGATCTCCCCTGGACGGAAACCTCCTCTGATAAAGCGCCCATTCAATAATTCACGACCAACAAGCACAGTATCTCATTTCCTAATACCTTCTATCTTAATTGGCCGGTGCGCATCAATATGGCAACGACACAGCAGCGAATTGTCCCTCGCTACGCCCGTACGCATCTTACAGCCCTATTCTGCACTCCAAGGGACATGGTTATCCCAGACTAACAGGCTTCCGCAGACACCGCCGGACGAACGTCGTTGGCATACTCCTGGGATGGCAAATACCTAATCACTGTTGGATCCAATGAAGTTATCCGGAAGTTCACCGTAGGGTCGGAGGACGAGCCCGTCACTATCGACGATGCTTTGGGGAGGAATGTGGCTGTCGCGGCTTCAGTACGATACATACAATCACCTTTACCCCCTATTGTCGCATAGCTAACTCAGCGATTGACTGATTAATTGACAGAATGAAAACTTCATTACTTGTTCAGAGAGCGGAACCATCTCTCTATTCTCTATGGCCACGGATACACTCAAACAACTCCTCGTGCGATGCACGCTCTCGTCGAGAGATATTGCGCTCAGTCCGGATGGTGACTGGGTCGCTGTCGCAAGTGACGAGACGATTGTTAAGGTGGTCAACGTCGAGGATAATCACAAGATTATGAACCTGCGGTCTCAATCACAGTCTGCCAAGCATATAGCATTCCACCCGACCGGGAATTATCTCGCCGTTTCGTGTGTTGACGGGGTGATATATATCTACTCATTGAGCACCGAGGAACCGGAGTTGGTGAAGAAGGTGGATGGGATTATCAAGGCTGTGGATGCGGAGTCGGAGGTCTGCTCGAAGGTTGCATGGCACCCGGATGGGAGGGCTTTCGCGGCTCAGACTCCTACCAGAGGTTGGTGGTCAATCGAGGCGTGGGATTAAGGCTTGATCGTGTAGGCTAATGCGGAACAGATATCATTGTTGTCGACCGAACAAAATGGGAGACTCACAAGGCCTTTACAAGTGGACATGCCGGGGATATAACTGACTTTGCCTGGTCTCCCAATGGTGCATTCCTCGCGAGTGCCGGGACTGATGGGAAACTTGTTATCTGGGAAACGGAAGAACAGACCATAATCGCAAAGTACGATTACCGGCACATTGTCTCGCTTGCCTGGCACCCAAAGCATAACTCAATCTCCTTCACAACCAGCAGAGGCGAGCTATATACACTGCCCAACGCTGTTACAGATGATCGTGCTTTCCGGTTGAAACTCACCACCCGTGCTGCGCCATTACTAAATGATAGTGATCCGTCAACAGTTTTAGAGAACAGGGGCAAGCCGCCACCTCTTCAGCGGGCTGGCTCAGTAGACTCTTTAGATGATATACTCAGGGGTGGAATGGACGACGGCCTCGATGACTTTATAATCGACGACGATGGAGCCGGTTACTTAGAGCCCAACAAGAACCGGAAACGCGGCAGCGAGCACCTAGACCCAATCGTGCACGGCCCCAAACGGCCAGCATATGGCATGGCAATGTGGTCCCCGGAGATCCACGAGCCCTTCCAACCGGGAAGCACTCCCTGGAAGGGAAAACGCAGGTACCTCTGCCTAAACCTTATCGGCTTCGTCTGGACTGTAGACCAAGATACGCACCACACCGTCACCGTCGAGTTCTACGACCGGGACTCCCACCGCGACTTCCACCTCCCAGATCCATACCTGTACGATAAGGCCTGTTTAAATGAGAGCGGCACACTCTTCTCTTACCAACCCAAGGACGAGAATCCCGCCGCGATCTTCTATCGTCCACACGAGACATGGGCTACCCGCGTCGACTGGCGCACATCCCTACCCAGGGGCGAGGAGATCGTGTCTATCGCGCTGAGCGAGTCATATATCGTCGTGTGCACTTCCGTGGGATACGTTAGGGTCTTCACGCTCTTTGGCGTGCCGTTCAGGGTCTACAGGCAGAAACATACGCCGTTCGTTGCATGTGCTAGCTGGAGGGATTACATCTTCGTCATAGGAAATGGGGCCGTCGGGGCGGATGGGAAGACGCAGTTGACGTACTCGATCGAGAACGTCAAGAGGGATGAGACGCTGCAGTGCTCGGATGTCGTGGCCCTATCGCCGGACGGGGAGGCGAGGAGTGTTTTTTTCTCCAGCAATGGGGTACTAAGAGTCTTCCCGCTCTTGAGGATTGCGGATCACGAGTGACTGACATGATGCAATTAGGATCCGGTGATATATGATTCCGAGGGTGTATTACTGGTGTTGGTTCACTGGAGGCAGCCGGGGCAAGCCAAATGGGTACCGTTACTAGACACAAAAACACTAGACCGTTTAGTAGGTGGTAGGAAGGAGGAAACATACTGGCCAGTCGCCGTTGCACAGAATAAATTCCATTGCATCATTCTCAAGGTAAGAATGCAATCCATCATATATAACAAAAAAAAGTAAAGGAATCAAAAAAAAAAAAAACTAACATCTGCCCCACCCAGGGCGGTGAAAAACACCCCTACTTCCCACGCCCTCTCCTTAGCGAATTCGACTTCAAAATCCCCCTCTCGACAAGCTCTGTTGCCGATTCCACTACCACCGAAGGTGGCGCCGCCCCCGCCTCGAAAACGGACGTCCTAGAAGAAGCCTACGTCCGTGAATCCGTCCTACTAGCGTTGCAAGAGGACTTTGCCGCGCACACAACCACGGACGCGCAGGACAGGATGGAGATGTCGAAGCGCGTGAATGCGATCGACAAGGCACTGCTGCAGCTCTTGGGACTGGAGTGCCAGAGCGAGGATTATGGGCCCAAGGCGCTGGAGATTTGTGGGCTGTTTAGGCAGAAGAGGACGCTGGAGCTTGCTATTAAAGTTGCTGTCAGGTTTAATCAGGGGGTTTTGGCGGAGAAGATTGGGGAGTTGAGGGATCGGATGGAGGTTGAGGAGTAGGTGGTTTTTTCATATTTATTTTTTCTTGATTATTATTATTGTGTGGGTGGTTGAGTGGTTTTTAGGGGGTGAGGAGGGGTTATTGCGGGGGGGTTGATTATGGGGATTTCATGATATCTGATAGAGCTTTCGCGGCTACCCTACGGCGTTCTTCTTTTGAGACATCTTCGCCCATGTCTGGTTTGTGTGCTGTTAGTATTTCCAAATTTGGTGGAGTAGGAAACTAAAAAGAGCATACCCTTGAGAGCACTCATCCTCATCATCATAGTCTCCAATTTCTCCACCTGCGCCTCCTCGTCCTCATCATCCGTAATCCCGTGAACGCTACTTTCCCCCGTGCTCTCCTCATCCCCGAATATAGCCCTATGCAACCCGAACATCTCCCTCTCCATCTCATCCCCAATAAACTTGAGCGGGTCCATCCCCTCCCCATCGTCGCCCGCACCCGCAAAGGGCCCAAACGACCCAGTATCATCATCATCACCATCACCCCCATCCCCATCCCCAATCTCATCGTCCGCCGCCCAATCATTGGCCTCCAATGCCTCCCTAACCCTCTCCATGCCAGCGCTCTCCCCAAACTCATTCCTGGTCCTAACCTCAAAGTCCACAAACTCGAATCCGCACTCCCTGCACATCTCCTCCCAAACCTCCAGCTCCAGCTCCAGCCTCGGCTGCAGACTCTGCGGCATGCCGACCGCAAGACACACGCCGTCCCAGGCGTACCCGCACCCCTTCACGATCCCCTGCACGGCGCGCAGGACCTCGCGGATGCGCGCGAGGTCCACCTCCGACGAGGGCTTGCGGAAGGTCAGCACGAACGCGCCGAGGGCGTGCAGCACCTCGCGTGCCTCCGCCGAGAGGTAGGTGCTTGACCAGGTGCTCGGGGAGGTGCTCGGGATCTCGTCGATCCAGATTGGCACGGTGGTCTTGTAGTACGGTGTTGTTAGCGGGAGGACGTGACTCAGGCCTGCTGGGGAGGTGGAAGTTGTGATTGTGGGTGGGAGGGAGCCGGTTAGTGCTGGGGGGTTTTTTTTTTCATGTTAGTGTTCGGGGTATAGAGGGGTGAATTAATTGATTGGTGGGGGAGGGGTAACCTTTTAGAAAGGCTAGTTTTCCGGAAGAGCGCTGTCCCACGAGGAGGATTCGGCGGGAGTTTGTGATTTCTAAAGCTGACATTGTCGTTTGGTTATTTGCTTCTGTCGTGGGTTAGTTAGTGCCTGTTGATATGATGTAGTGTAGTATGATGAGTTGTAAAGTGAAGAGAGGAACAGATGTGGGGTGGGATGGTCCTCTGCCCTCGTGGTATCATAGGCAGGTTGACCTCAGCACAAGTCGCATACTCGCCAAGACTTTATTCCTTCTTTTCCATCCTTCCTTCCGGATAAACTTTTTTTTTTCCCCCTCTTCACCTCCACTACGATAATACACATCGAGCTTACCCGACCAACACAAAAGCTCACAACAATGTCAGATAAAAAGGCCGTCACTAAATCGCCCGCTGGGGAAAAAACCGTTGCGCCGACTTCGAATTCACCATATCAACTGGATAATGCTCAGGTTTGTCCTATCCATCCTGGTGGAAGCAGCAGTTGAATAATACTAGTGGGGAAGAAATAATAATATTAGCAATGACAGGTCCTAAAAGCCTGCAAAGCCCTCCTAAAATACATCAAGGAGAAGAAGACCGAGTCCGCAAAATCCAAGAAAGCCAACCTCCTCGAGGACCCAGAGAATCCCACACCGGAGGCAATATGGTTGAATCTGACCATGAAGAAGCTAGTAACGGATACTAAACGGCTCAAACCCGCCCGAATGTAACCTCACCCTCCTCCCCCCCCTCCCCCGCGTACCCATACTGAGAAAAAGTAATCAGCGTCCTCC
>QLOI01000779.1:5174-51818 GCA_003313605.1 Tuber umbilicatum | reverse complement strand
TTTTTTTTTTTTTTTCCATCATATATTTATTGATTACGGCTCAAAAACATACATGCAGCTTGCGCTATGGCATACAAAAAGCACTTCCCCCTCGCCTCCTGGAAAAAAACCATCACCCCAAGTCCCTCTGGTATGGAACTAACCGCACCTCCCGAATCCTGAAAGGCCCCGGACGAAGCAAACAAAAGAACAGAAAGGAAACGTCCAACTATCAATCGAGCAGGAAGCGACAGGAAAACCCATGGCGTACTTTGTAGGACAAAAGAAAGAACAAAATCCAAATAAGAAAAGACCCCCCAATATGTGCCCGGAGGCAAGCGCGGAAGAAATGCACTGCAGGCAGACCCTGAAAGGTCCTAGGCAGTGAAGCCCTAATTGTGCCCCAAGGTACCGCCCATGAAGGAGGCAGTACAATACCATCACAGGGAACCAAGGGGTGGTGGCAGGGGGGCGCCACGGGAGGGAGTAGATGGCGGGTATGGAAGGCCGCCTGGCAGAGGGGATGCCGCCCAGCAGATAGGGTGCTAGCCAAAGTGTAGAACCCAAGGCCGCGGGCGACCAAGGGATGGAGGAACCGTGTAGAAGTGACGGGACCGGGTGTAGTGAGGGGGTGGTAGTAAGGTACCAGCTGATCCCGTGGAGGGGAGAAGAGGAGGGGTAGACCCAAGGTTGATCCATCTATCGGAAACGTGTTCGTGTCCTTCTGGGCGGTTTCCAACCCAGCCAGCAGACTGAAAGTGTATTACCGCGTCTCTCATGTAGTCCCTTGTTCTCTGAGAGATAGCATCACTTAGTGGATGGGATCCCACCACCAACAGTCTGAAGGATGGGAGGAAAGAGGCAAAATCGACCGTGGCCTGTTGGGGAGACTTCCTGGGAAGAATCCTTCATTTCTGCTTACGGCAAGCTGTATTCTGAGCCGTCTGAAGAATCAAGAATGGGGGTTGCCGACCGTGCTGTTGTTAGGCGAGGTGCCAGACAAAAGCGGGGAAATGAGGTAAAACAACATCCTGAGATGTTGAGATGGGGTAGGAGGAGCGGTCTTGAGGATAGACCTCAAGAGGGATCAGTAAAGATGATGCCCAAGGGCAAGGAAGTGATAAAAGAGATGGCCAGCACCCCCCAAGGGGGAGGGTGCTGGACCCGAAAAGTGGTGATAGTTTCTCTGGTGTTGAGTCGTTCCCGATTAGGAAATTAATTTCAATGACCGGAGTTGTAATGGAGACAGAGGATGTAGGTGCCAGCCAGTGAGTGCTTGATCTTGTCCCTTAGGTCTAGAGCCGTTATGTGGAGTGGTTTGTCTTCTCTTTTAATGATGAGCTGACATTCCCGTGCTGTGGCTCCTTTCTTGGTTTGTGCAGGTTTTGCTGATGCACCGTTGGTGTTTGACGTTTCAGCAGATTTGCTGATACTAGGCTTCGTTACGGGGCCCCGTTCCTGAGAAGCGGAGAAAAAATAACATAGGTTATTTTCATTAACTGGGAAAAAAAATTCATTCAAATGGACCAAAACTGATGGAGCTAGATGGATTTGAAGTTGTCTAACTTCAAAGAGCTCTATCTCATCCAGTTTTGGTCCCATTTGGATGATTCTTTTTTTAATCTGCAGTTAATAACCTGCTCTTGGCGCCCCATTTGTCGGAAACGGGCCCTATAACGAACACTAGCTGTTACCGGTGTTTCTCTTTTGTCTCTTTCTAGCTACCATGGCCCAAGTGTTGGGGGCAGCTGGTACCTGCGTTTCCGGAGCAGGGGGTGGGGGGTGTGGATCAGATCTGTGCTCGGGTTTCGGCACTGAGAATTTTTCTTGGGTGACGGAGAAGGATATTGGGGTGGGGGTCCCTGGTCCAGGGCGGGACTCATCCAGGTTGTAGATTTCCTCATGCAGCGCCTCGCTATTCTCATTCAGAACGTTGATAGCTGTCCTATAGTCGAGGTGGATGTGTCTTATAATGCGGATCAGTATGTGGACTTCAGGGTGGCTCTTGCTTGGTCTCGTTGTTCAGTCTGGTTTACATCATGAAACAAGTTACTGAAGTACAGAGAGGAGCATATTTCCAGGCCTTGGCCAGGCGGTTGGGTCGTGATTGTGGAGCTGTGTGGTCGTTTAAGGGAGGGGGGGCCTGTGGGGGTAAAGTGAGGTGGTGAGAGATGGTTTTCAGCCAATGGCAAAAGGGCTTAGCAGGAAACTTGGTGTGGTTCGTTCATTGACTGTAGTTGTAACGGAGACGGAGCTTGTCCAGCGCCAAAAATATGTCCCATGATACTTGTACTACAAGTACAACCTTGAAATCGCCTGGTATTACTGCAGCTGTTTACGGAATGAGGAGTGCGTTAGGGTGGTCTATGGTATGGTCTAGGGTGTGTGTATTAGTTTTAGGTCCAAAATTTTAAAGATTACACCTGGTTCTTTGGTATGTATTGAAGTATTCACCTTGCTGTTTGCTGGTTTTATGGGTTGGTTGTTTTTTCATGCGTCTGGTGTTGGAGGTGGTGGTGATGTATAGTTTTGGAGGCAGGTATCATTCCGTGAAATCTCGTACTCTTACATTCTGCTACCCTATCGGTGGGAACTGCGCCATCGGTCCACGATACGTTTTGTTTGACTGGTTACCGGAGTAAATTACCCGTACGAACACCTTGTGACTGGAACTAAAGCTAACTAAAGTGAGGATAAGGGAACTAAGTTAATAAGAAGACTGGACGAACGCTAACCCTCTGAAGAGTTCAACGGAAGTAATAGCTCAATAATAGAACCATCGTAAAATATTGCCAATGATCCTATTTTCCATATCTTGCAACCCAAACTGCACTATGATGGGAGGTCTGTATGGTGAAATTGAGGATGGAATCCAAGGGGCTCTTCTGGCCATGGCTGTCAAAGAAAATCCTAACATCACAGTGGTTGCCTATGAAGCTGATTTTATGAGGGCTGTCTGCAGGAAAGGTAACAAGGATGTCAGTTAAGAGAGGAGTGAGAATCACTAAACCTGAAGCTGCATCCAGATCAGGAGTTGGCCCCATGCTAATATCTAAATTGATTAGATGAAATCAGGCTCCTCATATGGTACAAGCATATTAGTACTTATATAAATATCATCTTCGCCTCTAATCATCTTGATACCTCCATACTGGCATCAATTGTGAGCAATATGTGGACTTGCTGCTTTCTGAAAAACTATTTGGATTACATGTGTTGAAAGTAGAAAGCCTTAGACATGGATGAAAATGAATTACACTACCCAGATAATATCTTTGTTATGTACTAGTGTATTGGCTGAATTTGGTGGTATATGAAGGTACAGGAGAGAGACAAGAACATATGAAGGAAACCAAGATGCCAAGATCAATCCCACACAACCAATAGTTGTACTAACACAAAGTAGTCCATCTCCAGCCAAACACTGAAGACATGCCAGTGACTAACATGCATCAGCAAAAAATACCTTGTGTGTGGTAAGTTGCTGTTATGCACGGGGGTAAGCAATATTGCTCCTGCATTCCCTGCGTCCTGTGTGTCCAGGCATCAGTTGCAACATCATCTCACATTGTAGTGATTTGGAATTGCCTTACCACATGCCACCACATTCTGACATGATGTGGCATTTTGTTAGGCATATACAATTCCAACACCCACCTCTGGCCCCGATGTAGGGCCCGGATGTCGCCTGCAGTATGGTGTGAAGTTGCTAGTTACCGGCAAAAATCGAAAAGTTGGCAGCATCCCCATAACACCGTATACGTCGTCGCCGTACGTCCGACCGGAAGCTATTCGCAGGATATATGAGAGGGGTAGTGTGCAGTGCTCATACAACTGGAATCCAGTATATGATGCACATGATATCTGCGGGAGCAGAAAAGTTCACTGAATCAGAAATCAATAACGCTTCACGTTGACCGACTACAATTAAGTCATATGTCTGCAAGACGGACGGGAGTTAAGTAGACGTAGCTGCAAGCCCATTCTCGTTAGGCAAATCAAAGAAGCGATGGAGCACTAAGCCTACCGACTCTACGTAAAAATAATGCAGTCATGCTTCTGTGTTGTCACCGTTGTCTGAAATTGAGACTGATCACCTCAATGACAGGAATGACTGGTATGTTCGCATTTGGGCGGCATACTCAGACTAAAGTTTATATGGCAAGAGCATCGTTTGTTTCTGACTGGCGGAGTCTCGCACACCCTCAGGATAACAAAGTAAAATAACCCAAATGACCAGAAGTGTCAAATTATTCAGGGTCTACGAGTGTTCGCACTTAAGATTAATAAGACGAAAGACTACTAGTTGATGCGGAGGTACTTAGTTAGTATGGGTATTAGATCTACCGGCCGCGGAAACTCACGCGGGATATAAATATAAGAGTTCCTCCCCAGCTATTAGAACAGGCAGCAACGGAGAAGAGATCTTATAACTATAACAAGTTATTACCTACAATTCATACTCTTAGTAGTTTTAGCGAAACGAGTATTAGCGATAAAATCACGACACCTTCCTGACACTACTCCGTCATTGAACACTTAAAACGCTTAACCTTACCCTACTGAGCTCCGAGTTGGTTACGCGTAACACATCTCCCCTAGGTCTGGCTAACACAGGAGTTATTTTCATTGTTACCTTCTCGTTCTGACATCCGATATTTTAACTTGTCCCTTGCCTGCCTCCTGACTCTGCTTACATTCACTGGTTCCCTCCCGAAGGAATCTAGCATTTCCCCACCACACTCTGCTATATCCTGATGCAACTTCATGTCCAACACAAATCGTACCCCTGCCTGAGTTATCCTCCCAGTTACTTGATTGTTCGGACAACTGCACCTTAACCTTACCTCTTGCCAGGGCCCTTACCATTTCTAGTTCTCTTCAGAGTATTTCTGGACGCTGCTGCATAACTATCCGACACTAGATTTCTTTTATCTCTTGTTATTTCATTCGGAGGCTGCCCTGCATATTCGCCAGCACTGTGCTTTGATTCTCCCATTTTCTAAGATATTTCTGAATCACATATGTAGTTTTACTAAATTTACAGCTTTATATCTAGTTCCTCAGTGCCCCCAGATGTTGACCAGGATCCTTATTTTCTAATATCACAATATCTGTTCCAGGTAACCAACTCAGAGCTCGGTAGAGTATGGTTAAGCGTTAGGGTGTTCGATAACGGAGTAATGTCAGAGAAGCCTCGGTAATTGTAATTGTAAATACTCGGTTCGCTAAAACTACTAAGAGTATGAGGTGTAGATTATAACTTGTTATAGTGATAAGATCTCTTCTCCGTTGCTGCTTTCTCTAATAGCTGGGAAGTAACTCTTATATTTATACCCCTCGTGAGTTTCCGCGGCCAGTACATCTAATATCAATACTAACTACAGTGCCTCTTCAGAAGTGTTCGTGAAAGGCTTACTAAGCAATCTCACCAAAATGTATATGAGTACAAAGTTGATTGCAATGACCGGCTACAACTACAATAAAAATTTAAATAATTGGACAATAAATTTAAGTATATCATTGAACTTTTTTCAGTATAATTTGGAATTTTTTAAAAGTTTTCTGCTATTGTACCAATTTACAGTACAAGATTAAAATGTTTTACCCAATATCTTTTTTATTCTAGATGTGTTCCACCCCCCCTGCTAATGCCATTTTACACTTTACTAGAATTTGGAAGTAGATTAATAAATATGTAATACAATTTTTAGGTATTATAAGATAGCAGAGGAAGTATTATCTTAATATGAACTTGAACTATTAACTATAATTAGTTCAACTACAGTGAATATAATTTATATTTAAGTCTGGTGGTATGAGTACGTAAACCAGTTGAAAGTTTCCCAATACTTAGCTATCCAATCAACTGGAAGTGAGTATTTGGATTATGTAGGTAGTGTGGTCTGAAGAATTAAAAACGTGAATATATTATAACTAATATTACATGTTAGGACTATACTTTGTCTGCTGATTTAGATTATTTAATAGAATATTCAAAATTCTCTAATATCTACCATATCATCTAGAGACTTTTACATTGTACTAGGTTCTGAAATGCATTATACCATAGAAGATGGTTGAAGGAAGATACTTGTAGTATACAAAGAACAAATTGAACAATGGACAAAATATTTTGATCTAATATAGTAAATTGGTACAAAAGGAGAAAATTCTTAAAAATTCTAAACTATACTGGGAAAAGATCAATGATATACTTAAATTTATTGTCCAATTATTTAAATTTTTATTGTGTTGTAGCCGGTCATTACAATCAACTTTGTACTTGGGTATGCATTTTGGCGAGGTTGCTTAGAAAGCCTTTCACGAACACTTCTGATGAGGCACTGTAAGTACCTCCGCAGCAACTGCTAGTTCTTTCATCTTATCAACCTGAGTGCGACACTCGTAGACCCTGAATAATTTCCTGCTTCTGGTCATTTAACTATCATAGCTTCGTCTTCTTAAGGGTGTGCGAGACTCCACCAGTCGGAAGTAAACGATGCCCTTGCCATATGAACTTAGTCTGAGTATGCCGCCCCAATGCGAACATACCAGTTGTTCCTCTGCTACTGAGATGATCAGTCTCAACATCAGACATTGGTGACAACACAGAGGCATGACTGCAATAGCTTCACAAAGAGTTGGTAGGCTTATAGCTCCATCGCTTCTTTGATTTGCCTAGCGAGATATCCTTGCAGCTACGTCTCCTTAACTCTCGTCCGTTCTTCATAGACCTATGACTCCTTGTAGTCGGTCAACGTGAAGCGCATTTCAGCCTCAATTTGTTCTGCGGAGTTTTCTGTTTATCCAGATACTTCATGAATAGTATACTAGATTCTAGTTGTATGAGTGGTACTCATTACCCCTCTCATATATCCTGCGAACAACTTCCAGTTGGACAGACAGCGACGACTTATACAGTGTTACAGGGAGGCTGCCAATTTCTCCATTTTTGCTGGTAGCAAGCAACTACACACTGTGGTGCAGGTGACGTCCGGGCCCTTTATTGGGGCCAGAGGGTGGTGTTGGAACTGCATATGCCTAACAATATCACAGGTGTCAATGTTATTGAATTGTGTAAACGGGACGATCTCAATAGACTATATAGAGTATACGGTTGTGATACTAAAAGTGTATTGTGGGCACGTTTAAGCGAGGAGGTATTTGGTATGAAGGAAGATTGTTAGAGATTATTGTCCTTAATTCTCCTAATTGAAGTGGGCGATAGCTCCAATATATACAGGTTTGCATTCTCCGCATACACTTCATGTATCTTATGAAATAATAGGGAAAACATAGGAATAAACACAAGTGTTACTGTGTTTGACCTATGAGAATCTGCCAAGGAAATCCTAAATAATATGCTTTAATCTAAAGGGGTGTGAGGGATATAACTGTAGGTCTGAAGAAATAATTATCTGTTAAAAGAACAGGAAAGTATGCATAAAGATGGAGAAATATCCCAAAAACCGTAAAGAACAAACACATGTAATAATTCTGATCGCTATCATGAAATATTTAATGAAATATACATCATATATGTTCTAGCTATAGTAATGTTCTCAGGGTATAGGTAAAGCTGTAACACTAACCAAGTATGAGAATATACGATATTATCAAAGTAAAATAAACATATGAAACTAGTCAAAAATTTCAACACAGTCTGTTGCATCTGGTCACACATAGGCAATACTGCTCTAAATCTTCAAAGCTTCCAGTTATCATCTTTTACCTAAATTAATTAACACCAATTCTTCTCAGTTTTTTATTATGATAACTCACTTTTACCAACAGCTCTCCGCTACCTCCTGTTGTCTCCCTGTCCCCTCCAATTTTAAAGAAATTTTAAGCTTCAAGTTGGGTTCGGAAAATGTATCTGAAAGATGCTGATAAGAGGAATATTGTAAGAGGCATGATCGGATCATGATTGATCAGAGCAACCATGATCTGATTGATTTGCTCTATCATAGATAGTTCTGGATCATGCTGGACTGGAATCGAATATACTTGATCACGATCGATCACTCTGCTCTATATCTAGATATTAGTAATCATATTGCCAGTGAATAATATTATGCTTGTTAAAACCCAAATATGACGCTGTTGTTAATCACTGGCACTTATGGGCGCTACTGAGCGGTAAAGGATATGTCGGAGAGCTATGCTGACGGAGTGGTAAAGGATGTGTCAGAGGGATTTGTGTCGAGGAGTGGTAAAGGATGTGCCGTTTAGATGAGCCCTGCTGAGTGGTGAAGGATTAACTGAGGAGAAGATCCTGGAATTTCGGGGAAGCAAGCGAAAATGGAGAATGTCACAGAATGTTGGAGAAGGCCGCGCAGGGGAGCAGACTGTATAACTGGATGGAGCAGAAGAGGAACAGAAGTTCAGCAATCAGGGCAGTAAGAGCCGGAGGAACTATGGGGAAGAGGTGTACATGATGGAGGAAATGGTATGATCATGTTCACAGCTCCAGGAGAGTCGGTATTGCTTTTGCATTTAAGGCACCCGGTAGTCCACCATGGTTGAAGAAGCAAGTCGCCGGTGTTTCCTATATCTATTCAAGTCAAGTCTTTTACAAGCCTCGCAATGGGCCGGCCCGGGTCGCCAATTCTTAAGGCCGGCCCAAACGATGGCTGGCCCGACCCGAACCCGACCCGACCCGATCAAAGCCCGGGCCACCCGGAAAGCCCAAACTATTCGAGCACAGGGATTGGTCCAGTTTATTCTAAATAAGACAATTATTTCAACTCCGGTAATCGGAAGATATTTACGAGACGATAGTTGCATGAAAGTAAGCGACCCGGATGGAGGGAACAAGAAATAGGTAAAAAACAAGTTAAGGGGGAGTGACTATTCTCGGAGATGGGTTTCCTAAGCGCTTCCGGAGATCCCCCGCTCGCGTTGATTGCCAGCTCCGGAGGCATTGAAGTGTTTGAATAGTATCTGAATAAAGAGCATTTAGGGAATCTAATCGTTTATTTGGTTACAGAGAATATTCTTTTGGATTTAGCAGACATAGCTGGTATGCTACAAATAAACGTGAGTGACAATAACTTCGGGCTTTTGTTCGGGCTACCCGGGCTTGCCACCTGAGCGACCCGGCCCGGCCCAAACTCTTAGACCACCGGCTCGACCCAACCCGACCCGATCTCAGCCCGAGATGGCCCAAACAGCCCGGGCCCGATTGCGAGGCTCGGTCTTTTATTCTGCTGTATCTCAAGCATTTATTGCATACTCGATCGAATCTTATACCTATTCTTTCAAAAGAGACCACTTACCACGCACATGAAACAACAAATTATCCCATTCACTTTTCATTGCACATTGTTTAATGTCTTTTCCTCCGTAACTAGCCATGCCAAATCACGCTTGAGCCGTGGGGGCTAGCAATTTTGGAAGTGGTAGTAGTGATCGATCACTCCAGTGCTGGTCATGATCTATCACTCGATCAGGTCCTCCGACTTCATCGATCAATCGATCGTGGGGCTCTCTAGGTTAGACCATGATTATGGCCATCACTAGAATAATAGAATATATAATGGTTAGTCTGTTGTCTTGCCTTTGTCTTTCTACAGTGGTGAATAAGCGGCCCCTTTTAAATTGAAAGAAACAAGGAAAACGATAACTACTCTATCGGGAGTCTTCTCAAGATGATACCGCCTTCTCCATCGCTTCGCACACCACCTCCTTATGCCTTATTCCAACTCTGCCTTACATGAACGCCTCTCTCACCGCCGCTGCAGTTCCTCGCTTGTCTTTCTGGTTCCATCTCTGCTACGGCTCCATTGGCCTTCATCCTGATTCCTTCCTCACCGCAGTTCCGCCGCTCTTTG
This sequence comes from Tuber umbilicatum, assembly GCA_003313605.1. Taxonomy (NCBI): domain Eukaryota; kingdom Fungi; phylum Ascomycota; class Pezizomycetes; order Pezizales; family Tuberaceae; genus Tuber; species Tuber umbilicatum. Next base: position 42,003 of record QLOI01000779.1, on the reverse strand, counting down.
TTCTAATCCTTGCGTCACCGGTATTCTCTGGCTCTTTGTTCTGGTTGTTTATTTACCGCTGTTCAATCTGAGTTGCGTTTCGTTCTGCTCCCTCTTTCAACAATTGTCTGTTGCTCTTTGTTCCGGTTTGTTTTTACCAAAATATAAAACATCCTTCCCGCTACTTGTATTCGCTCTTGCGCTGTTCTTGTCCCACTTAACTCCTTTGCCAAGCAAAGGAAATAATGCGGACTGCGCCCTGGAGACCAGCTCCTGGGTATGCACTGGTGATTAACAATATCTTCCACTGCCCTCTACCTTCCCCCAACATCCTCCGCAGTCCTAGGAGCCTCATCCCAAGCCAGCATCTGTTACCCCTGGTATTTCATCACCGACCCAGCGGTTGCCTGCCATCACCCATTGTTACTCATAGCCCTAGGAATTCTCCTGCCGTCCCCCACCTTACATATAAGGCCGGCTACGCACCTAAGGGCTTCATGCAGCCCCTGCATATTGTTACCTTAAGTTGTGGGGCCCCTGGCATGTGGTGACAACGGCATCTGACCATTTTGCAGAAGAGAACCAGTGATCCCAACAGTCCGGTGCATGCTTGTCAGGGTGAGCCAGGACCTCAGAGCAAAGTATTATAACTTCACTAAGGCGGTTATCTTAAGGGTTGACGGCCTGGGCCCGTAGTCTGCAGTAAAACACGTTCTTCTGGCCAGCAACAGGAGGGCCCTACAGTCACCAGTAATTAACTATAGGCCTGGACCTCGTCTGTATGGCTGGTCTCTTACAAGTATGGCTTAGCTCTTATCTATCAACTTGAGTAGGGTCATACAAGCAGGATCAGGATTGGTGATAGAATCAGTAAGTAGGTGAGATTCAACCTGGTTAGTGGGGTATCGATTGAGGTCTGAAACATACGCAGTATAGATACAAAGTCAGAATAACATGTTAACTCCTATTTCTATTTAGTATCTCATTGAATAGTGTTTTTTGTAAAGCTACAACACATAAGATAATAGGCCATTTCCCATCTTATCTAAAGATCATACAGATGCTTGTCCCTGTAGTCCCAGCCAGTTTCTCTCAGAGGGACCTCTACAGAGACTCTATGATACCCGTCTGTTCTGGGTGTTTAGAAGTTATAACTTATAGTCCTGTCCAGAGAGGAAGATTGAGGAACTTGTGACTTAAGTTCACGTATCGTTTGACTAGGAAATTGTATGCAACAGGTTGTGAAGGTAATACAATCCTGGAGCAACTAAACTTCAACCATAAAAGCTGAGATTGTCAGAAAATCCTGAAGATATGTTTCTATGTGGCAGAGTTCTTCAACCAAGTAAAGACTAATATTTTATAAGCCATTTGGACCATGGGAAACAAGTTTAGAATGCAGGAGTAGAAGGGCTACTAGTAATAATTGTAGAGGGTTGTGCTATAAACTTACTAGATTTCATAGCCTTGAGTTTGCATTGTTATATTTGGTTACACTATAGTTCCAATGTTTGATCTGGATTGTGCTGTACAATATATCAATGGAAGTGATATTGAACGAACACCCCAGTGAGACAATTATCTTACATTGTATCAAAGTAATTTATTATTTCCTTTGACATCAAGTTATATCATGGAATCTCATACTAAACCCGCCTGTTTGGTTAACTGATGAAATATTTGATTCGGCTCCACCCCCCAGTGGCTTCAATGCATTTGTTCAGAGCCAGCCTGCTTGTGGAACCCATACACCATAATCACAAGAGTATAAAGTACGGGCTTAGCTCTCCATGTCTTCTTATACCAATTAATTAAACTCTCTGACAACTTGACCCTAGAATTACAGTAATTTATGGTCGACAGGGAGACATGAGAGGAATATAATAAATCACTGTAGGATATATCTAGTTTGAACCCTGCTCGGTAAGAGAGATATTACAAGTAAATCATGATAATCTTATATAACCCATAAGTCCAAGTATGTCAGTAGAAGAATAGCTGCTGAGTGAGTAAATGAACAATTAATCAACTGTTAGTGATTACTACACGCATGCCTGAGTACATTATAGGGGCCCCACTGGAGCATGACCTGCATGAGGGGGCTCATGCTTAAAGCCTTATGAAAATTGGTTGAGCTGAATTATATGCTTGAGAATCAACATTGCTCAAGCATGATACATAGAGCCTGGTCAATCAGGCTTGACTTTATTCAATTATGCTCCAGTCTAGCTACCTTTGGACTATTAATAGGTGGGATCATGTGATAACCAAGATATATTTATTTAGAAGTATTCCATCATGCTTGAGCAATACTACTGCTTGAGCAATACTAGCAGATCATAAGAGTCATGCTTGCTATCAAAATCTGATCAAAGGACCCTCATGCTTGAGCAGAACCCAGGTCTGCTCTACTCATGTCCATTAATAGCAACTGTACTGTTCCTACAGCATCTGGGTTGCCCGCATCCGATTGTTGTGCCCTAATGGATCAATACAATCCCTGACAGTCCCGTATCCAAATTAGGCCTGAAGTGAATTGAAAAGTATTTATAAGATGCAACAGCCTCATGACTCCTTCTTTTGTCTAGTTCTACAAACCTCCTTTCCTAATTTCCGGCACCATGGTTTCCTCTATTTCAACAGTTATCATTGGTACGTTGCAAACAGTTGTGTATTAGATTTTGGTTTTAAGTTTGTCACCGCTCACTCTGGGAACATAGCAGATGACATAGCTACTCATCAACGTCTTTCAATTAATCCGGACATTATCCCAAAGGTGAAGAAGACTATAAGGTATGTTTGAGCTACATGGAGTACTCGTTCCCTCAAAGATGCTACAAATAGTATTTGTTATATGGTCCTTTGGGATCTGAACAAATTACCAACACTCCAGTCCGTTCAATGCTTTTGGCAGGGATAGGGCCGGTGTTCAGGCTATCCGAGCTTGGTCAAATGCCGAGAGCCATTGCCGGTTAAGTGGTGCTGCCCTGGGCATGAGATACTGGTGGAAAAACCTGTATCGATTCTAGACCCGGAGCTGTTACGCAGCCGGGGCAGGGAATAGAACCCAAGAGACACGTCACAGACACTCAGTATGAGCCTATAATGTATTCAAATGGGCACTAACATAGAACAATCTATAAAATAGGGATTTCAGATTCTGCTCAGCTAAAGATGTAGAAAGTAAACATCATTCAACAGCAAGCAAGATGAACACTACCATAGATGATGGCACTAGTGGACCAGCTATAATGCCTCTTCCACAAATCCCTGAGTTCAACATAACAGTGATTTCAAATTATATTACAAAAGTACTCACTCAGTTTAATACACAGGCTGCTTATGGAATATTAGCTGGTATTCAACATGCACAGGAACCAATTGTTCCCACATTTGTATTTGGGCTACCAGGATCTAACACATCTGCAATTACTTTTCCTTCAAGTCCTTATAATTTACCACTTATGGTACTTGATGACTCGATTGTTCCAATCAGTGAATTGGAAACAACTTGGGCCACAGGACCAGTTATTAATGTTGAGGAATTAACACTAGAAGCATGTTCAGTTGGAATTGAAGGTATTTAAGCCCACGGCAAGATATATTTCATTTTAAGAAAATACTAATAAAGAAGTAGGAAATTGTAGGGAGGCTGGAAGTTTTGGAGGATTCCTCAAGCAAAAGGCTAACTCAGAAGAGTATTTTGGACTCACTGCAGCACATTGTGTACCAGAGGCCATTGTTGGTACTCGTATCTGTTCACCCTCTACTCTTGAAGTTAGTAGCAGGCTTAAGTACTTGATACGATACAGTGATCGTTCTCCTGCACACCTTAGCCTAAAAGCTTCTAATTCATTCAAGAAAGCAGAGGTGGAAGATTTATTCCAGAAATACTCATTTCAAAACTGTCCTTCTGGTGTGTCATTTCTGCCAGATGTACAGAATACCAAGAAAATTAAAACTGGTATTCTGAGTGGAAAAGAGCTAGGTGTTGTTGTTGGTTCTCATTTTGGAACACAAAGTAATCTCTTATACAACTATGATACAATGCTGCAAAGCAATAATCTTCCACATTTTAAGGCAAAGATAGATTATCTGACTAGAATTGACTGGGCAATTTTTACATGCAACTTACCAAGGTATGGATCTCCCATTATTACTGATTTTAGCCATTGTTATAAATGAGACTAATATTTTGAATATGGAAAGATATGGTGGAAATATTTTTGATGGTGAACATATTGTGGACATAGGATATTTGTATCCTGATGTGAAGGTGAAGAAAATTGGTCGCTCCACAGGAATTACAGAAGGGACAGTTAATAAGATTATGCTTCAACATTGGGAAAATAGTTCTGCAAGTTATGAAATTGCAATCACAGGACTGGGAAAGGAAAGCTTTGCAAATAAGGGGGATTCCGGGGGCTGTATTTTTATTGATCAGGATGGAGCTCATAAGGCAGCAGGAATACTGATTGGAAAAACAGTGATGAGTGATATAGTTTTTGCAACACCATTGCATTTGGTTTTGCAGAGTGCCCAAAATTATGAGTGGGCCTGAGTTCTCAATATTTCTTTTATTACTAGTACACTGGATAGTTGTGGATAATGATTGTATAGTAATAAGTATTTAGAATGTAAATCTCTCCTCCTTCATATTCATTATATAACTACAAGTGAAGTTCAGCTGGATATATAATATCATGTGGTTCTTAAAAGCTTTTTATAGAATACACTTTCTGAAACTTAAGATTATTGTAACAAGCCACGATGGTTGCTATTCATATTTCCCACACTGACATAGTTTTCTCAGTTCTAGGTATTGAGTTTTTTTGTTATTATTTGTTTGCAGATTGATTTTTCTTTCTTTATTTCTTGCTCGGAATCCTACAATTTTAGTTAGGTTAAAAACATGGACTGCGAAATAAATATACCATAGAAGAGAAATAAAAAATAGTATTGCCTAAAAGGAAGACTTGGAAGCGATACAAGGTAGGTTACAGGTTAGGTAAATATAAAGATACAGGATAGTAACTTGCAAATTTTGGTACAATATATACAATTGGTTATTGTAACAACCTCAGAAGAGACTTACCATATGACTGAGTATTGTATACTCGAGTTTGATACTTTGTGATTCTATCTAAGTGTTCATACATCTTTGGTGCCAGTTTCTTCGCCAGTTACTTTGTATGCATATTCTTAGCATTCAGCATTACTTTGTTACCAACTTTAAAATCCAGTTGTAAGAATGTCCTCTTATCCTAATACCTTGCTGTCACTTTACATAGTTTCTCCGGTACCTCCTTTGCCTTATCGTAGATATCCATTATCCTGTGGGCATATACCGCTGTCCTAATATTCTGTGTCTCCCATTCATACATTTATTCTGTGTGGGGAAGGAAACCGTAATTCGCAAAAAACAGAGACATCGCATGAGCATTTGTTGCGAAATTGTTATACATGAATTCAGCACTGGGTAACCTCTGTTACCAGTCATTCTGATCCTAGTTGACAAAACTTTATAAGTTACCGTCAAGCACTTGGTTGGTTCTTTCTATTTGTCTATCACTTTGAGGATAGTATGTTGTTGACATTTTTCTTTTTATGAATAGAAATTGGGGGAACAATTCACAAAAATTCGGCAGCACAATTTCACATGCATGTCCAATACTATTATGTAGGGAAGTCCATGGTGCTTCCATATTTCTTCGAAAACACCTCTGCAACATCTTTAGCTGTCATGTTTTCCTTTACTCCTACAAAGCAAGACATCTTTGTAAATCGATCTACTATGACTATTATTTGAGTATAACCTCGCAACTCCAGCAGCTGTGTAATAAAGTCTGTTGACATAGATGCGTATGCCACATGTAGTACCTGTAGTAGTTGTAATAACACATATTTCATTTACCTTACGATTTATTGTATAGATATTTGCGGCATGATCATACGTAGTCGTTGATACGATCTCTTCTAATAGAAGTCTCGTGACAACTGTTCTGCCATTTTCTCCTAACCAAATTGTCCCACTCCTTAGAGTCAGAACATCTTGGTGCAATCACAGTTATGACTTTGTTGTTGAAGAGGACATATAGCCTTTCTTTGGAATATAGGACATTCTTGATAAATGTCTAGTTGGATGGTAATGTCTCCTTGTCAATTGCCATGTCATCTAGCTCATCCCCCTTCTAGTTCAATCTTAGTCCTCTTCAGCCTGTATAACGGGAACTCCAGGTGGGAAGATGGATCCCAAGGATGCGGCCATACCAATGCTTTCTTCTTACATAAAATGAAGAACAAAGATGTAATAGAGAAAACCTTCATAAAGAAACTTAATATAGTTAAGCTGCAGCTTTACTCAATAGGTTCTCAAGAGGATAGTTGAACTTCTTAGGAGATAAGATCTCACATATACTTAAGTAGAATTATATATTGCCAGATCCACTGCAATACTCCTGAACTCACTACTATTGCAAGCAAACCAATCACCCTGGAGCCTCAGGATAATATTTGTGTTACAGGAAACAAACTCAGAGCTCAGTAGAGTAAGGTTAAGTGTTTTAAGTGTTCGATAACGGAGTCGTGTCCGGATAGTCTGGTGATTTTATCGCTAATACGCGTTTTCACTAAAACTACTAAGAGTATGAAGTGTAGGTAATAACTTGTTATATTGATCAGGTCTGTTCTCCGTTGCTGCCAGTCTAATAGCTGGGGAGGAACTCTTATATTTATATCCCGCGTGAGTTTCCACGGCCAGTACATCTAATACCTATACTAACTAAGTACCTGCGCAACAATTATTAGTCGATGTTCTTATTAATCTTTAAGTGCGAACACTCGTAGACTCGGAATAATTCCGCGCTTCTGATCATTCCGCTTATTTTACTTCATCTTCCTGAGGGTGTGCGAGACTCTACCAGTCGGAAGTAAACGATGCCCTTGCCATATGAACTTAGTCTGAGTATGCCGCCCAAATGCGAACATACCAGTCGTTCCTCTGTTATTGAGGTAATCATTCTCAATTTCAGACAACGGTAACAACACAGAGGCATGACTGCATTATCCTTATGTAGAGTTGGTAGGTTTAGTGCTCCGTTGCTTCATTGATTTGCCTAGCGAGAATGGGCTTGCAGCTATGTCTCCTTAACTCCCGTCCGTTCTTGCAGACCGATGACTATTTGTAGTTGGTCAACGTGAAGCGTTATTGATTTCTGATTCGGTAGGCTTTTCTGCTCACACAGATATCATTTGTATCATATACTACATTCCAGCTGTATGAGCAACGCACTCTACCCCTCTCATATATCCTGCGAACAGCTTCTGGTCGGACGGATGGCGACGACGTATGCGGTTTTATGGGGAAGCTGCCAATTTCGCGATTTTTGCTGGTAACTAGCAACTTCACACCGTACTGCAGGCGACGTCCGGGCCCTACATCGGGGCCAGAGGGGGGTGTTTGGAATGGCATATGCCTAACACGAGCTCCCTCCTCCAAAAGCTCATCAAGTGTCCTTCATTCCTTAATTTCCTTTATTCTGTCTAGAACTCAGTACCGTAGGTTAAAAAACCTTCCGCGTTAGCTTGGCCCCGGCAGAAAAACCTTTCGTACTATTCTACCTCTGTCCTACCTGGCATTTCCGGGTTTTCTCTATGAAAACTCTCCATCAACTCCTGAGCATGTTCCGTGCTTTCTGGTGGTTTCCAGGTGTTCTCATCCTCCGAACAACCTTTATATTTGACAAAATACCTTACTTCACGCATCCGAACATTACGTCCGCGAACCTTTCTACTGTATGAGATTATTTCACTCTATACTATTTTTTCAACCTCCCATTCCAAGTCTCTCTCGATTTCCTCAGGGGCTCACGGGGTCGCTCTCGTCCTGCACGAATTGACACTCCCTAAGGTTCCATTTATGATACATAGAATACTGGATAATTATGCCAACGGTCGGAAATATTTAGCTTGTATGATGAACGGCCTCTTTTTCTAGGATTTTGAACGGCCCATAAAGCTTAAGACTTAACTTTTTAGATGGTCGTTTGGAGCAGATGTTTTTTGCATTTAAGCTCACTTCATCGCCAATTTTGATATCTGGTTGTTCCATCGCCTTTTTATCATAATATTTCCTCATGGCTTACCTGGTACGTTCCAAGGTTTGGGCTGCTTTTTGGCGTATCATTTTCATCCAATGTCCGTATATCGTGGCTCCTGGATTTTGAGCATCCCTTTCCTTCATCCATTCCGTCTGTGGGTGGAAACTATAGTTTGCGAAGAATGGTAACATTTTATGTGCGTTTGTGGCTGAGTTATTGCATATGTGTTCCGCTAATGGAAGCAGTTGATACCAATCATCCTGATCTTAGTTGACAAAATTTCGTAAGTATCCTTCCAGCACTTGGTTGGTCCTCTTGATTTGTCGGTCAGTTTGCGGATAGTATGCAGTGGACATTTTTCACTTTATTCCCCACTGCTTACACAGTGATTCCCAGAACTCTCCGGAAAATTTTGCGTCCATGTCCGATACTATCTCGGTTGGCAACCCAAGTAGTCTCCATACTTCCTGTAGGAAGGATTTGGATACATCCTTGGCCGTCGCATTTTCGTGTAGTCTGATGAAATGGGCCATTTTGGTGAATCGGTCTAATACGACCATAATTTGTGTGTGTTCTTGTCACCCCGGTAGATGTGTTATAAAATCAGTTGATATTGACGCCCAAGCCGCGTAAGGGACTTGTAGATGTTGTAACAACCCGTACCTGGCGTTTCGTGAAGATTTATTGTGTTAGCATTCGTCACCTGATTGTACATAGTCATTTATCCAGTTTACCAACCCTTCCCAGTAAAAATCACAAGTGATTATTTCTAGGGTTTTTTCTTGTCCAAAATGTCCTGCCACCTTAGAATCATGGCATCCCTTCGCGACTACTGTTCGCAGCGCTTTGTTGTCTGGTACGTAGAACCGGTTTTTGTAGTATAGAAACCCCTTGACTGTTTCCCATTGTTTTGGCAACCTCTTCCCGTCTCGTTCCAAGGCTTCCAACTCTCTTTTTCGTTCTTTCCAATCTTCGTCTTACTCTGCAGCGACTAGGACTTGGTCAAGAAATTGGGTAGCAAACACCTTCGATTCTATTTGTGCTAGAGTGGAGTTCGACATCAAGACTATTTCTTGACTTAACTGGAGTTTGTGTAGTTCGTCTGATTTATCGAAATATTTATTAGTTTCTGCATCTGCTTGCAGTATACCTTTCGTAATCATAGCCGTTTCTGTTGCTAGCATTCGTATTGGAATGAAATTAGTACTTCCGAACTCTTGGCCCGTGCTCTGTTCGATCTAACTCCTTGACTTCAATCAATTCAGAGTTACCAATTTGAGTTACTAATAGTTGCGCTATGCTGTCACCTTTGCGTATTTGATGGTCTTTGAAACTCTGGTTTCGTAACAGTACCTTGATTTCACGTGTATAATCTGCATCAATGACTCCAGCTCCAACCTCAACTGCGTTTTTACTTGCTAGTCCACTGCGAGACGGGATTCTTCCATATGTTTCTTGTGGTAGACTGATAGCTAAGCTCGTATCAACCAGGAGCTGTCCCTTTGCCGGAAGTGGGGCATTGTTTAATGCATAGAGGTCGTGTCTGGCCGCCATTCGTGATCCCTTTGTTGGTATTACAGCTACTTTGCTCCACTCCTTGATATGTATGTTGTAAAGCTTTGACAATTCCTTCTCTATCACTATCTCCTCATCTTCATCGCTCTCTGCTGATGTCAAAAAGATTTGAAAATGTTCCTGCTTTAAAATAGACTGTTCACTATGCGCAGCTACTTCCTCTCGACAGTACTCCGGCCATCTACTTAAGGCGTCAGGTTTTCCTCCTCTTGTGTCTGGTCAGTATACGATTTTGAAATTATATTCTGCTAGCGCTTGTGCCCAACGGATCTGCCTTCCATTCCATTTCTTTGTAGTGAGAAAATGTTGTAGATTCTGGTGGTCCGTATAAACTGTACCGGGTTTTTCGGTGCCTAAGAGGTAAGTAATTTCTCTATTCCTTGAATGCTTCCATTATTGCTAGTAATTCTTCATCATGAATTTCGTAGTTCTGTTCCGCGGAGTTCAATTTTCGTGAATAAAACGCCACTGGATGGAGCTTCTTGTCTTGAAATTGTAACAGAACGTAACTGAGAGCAAAATCGCTGGCAACCGTTTCTACAACTGTGTCTAGCCCAGGATGAAAATGACAAAGTATGAGTGCAATAACGAATTTTTCCATCAAGTTTTCGAAGGCTGTGTTCTGTTCAGTGCCCCAATAAAAGTTTTTCGAGTCACCTTTTAAGGTTTCCGTGATTGGCTTGCAAATCGTGGAGAAGTTTTGAATGAAACGTCAGTAAAAATTAGCAAATCCGATGAAGCCTTGAACTTCCTTAACTGAAGTGGGCACCTTCCATTCTCTTATGGACTTGACTTTTCTTTTGCTCATTTCTACTCCTGCGGTATTGACGATGTAATCGAGAAATTCAACTTCTTCAATATGAAATAATGATTTTTCTAGGTTGACTGCTAGCTGGTTCTCCTTTAGTTTCTACAGAACCTATTTAACCAGCTGAATATGGTCCTTCTTGTTTTCTAAGTATATCAGGATGTCGGCTAAGTAGACAACAATTCCTTGGTTTAGAAATTTACAAAGTATTTCGTGCATCATCGATTGGAAAGTAGCGGGCGCGTTAAGTAATCCGTAAGGCATTACCAAGTACTCGTAGTGGCTGTAACGGCATCAGAACGCTGTTTTCCATTCGTCTCCTTCCGCTATTTGCACCAAGTAGTACCCCTTTTTAAGGTCTATCTTAGAGAAAATCTGGGATCCTTCAACTCGGTCTCTGAGTTCCCTCATGATAGGTATTGGGTATCTGTCCGCAATGGTAACTGAATTCAAACCTCGGTAATAGACTACTAGTCGTAGTTTGCCATCCGTGTTTGGAACGAAAAGAATCGGAACGCCTGCAGGTAATTGACTTGGTCAGATTTTCCCTTGTTGTAGCATTTCATCCAAGTACTTTCTTAGTTCCTTTAGTTGCATTGCTGACAACAGGTAAATTGGGCCCCAAGGCGGTTCTTCCCCATCTTTAATTCTGATGGCATGATCCCATTTTCTCCTAGAGGGCATTTGCGTTGCAACTTCCTCCTTGAATAGTTGAACATAATCATAGTTTGGTTTGGGGATTTGATGTATGATGTTCTCAACCGGTTCATCCTTACACTGTATTCGTCCAATGACTTGTGCATTTTGATCGAAAACCACCATCTCGTCATATTCACACATATCCTCCAATCCTTCATAGATTTTGTGGTCCGAACAAGATTTTTCAGAAAACAACCAATTCTCTGCGTGTTCAATGTTCGTTATGTGGTGTTCCTTACACCACCCAAAGGAAATAATAAGGTCGTAGTTTCCTGCATTCACAATTTCGCAGGAGCTTTCCGATCGGTGGGAGTTTGTCCCGCTCTATACTAAAATTGGACAGGTAAAATATTTTCCGCCACTTTCAGTGGCTGAGCCATCAAAGCCTATGATTTCAGGAGGATTATATCTTGTTTGATAGGGAATATCGTATTCTCATATGAGGCGAGTGTCGATTAGGATGATATTAGAACCAGAATCTAATAACACACGAACCTGGATTCTTTTTCCTTCCGTCTTGATGTGTACGATACCTTCTAGGTAATTGTATCGTCTGGGTCGCGGTATCTTTGTTATCTTCCGGACCTCGACGAAGGTGTCGGCCTCACGTTTTTGAGACATTTTGCGGATGTTTGTGTAACGACCCCGTTGGATCTTAGAGTAGACTTAGTCTTATCCCATGCTGGAGCCGGGAAGGGTTATGGTTAGGCTAGTCAAGTAACTCTATCAAAAGGGTTAATATGTGGACTAAGCAAATGGTAATGCGTAGACTGCGAACGAGAAAAGGTATACCGGGTAGGTAGGGAAAGTCTACGCTACGAGTTCGGAAGGTCTCCGAGAGTTCTGGCAAGTTACCCTACCTAAGGCAGGTAGTTACCCTACCTTAGGGAGTATAATTACCCTACCTTGGCAAAGAGGTTACCCTACTTTTGGATAGGAGTTACCCTACCTTGAGAGTAAAAGGTTACGCGAAGTTTCTGGAAAAGTCATAGGATTGTTTGTTGCGCAAGATTATATAGGAGATTCGAATCTGGGCTCAATCGGGTAATCCATTGTTGGGCTACAAACCGAAGAAAATCTTGCCTTAGGCGAAAATTGAGAAATCTGAGTCCAACACCCCTCTCTGGCCCCGATGTACGGACAATACGTCATGGGCCAATTGTAGGGAAGTTGCTGGTTTACTAGTAAAAGCCTATGATTGAAGACGGCGGCGTAATACCGTATACGGTGTCGCCGTCCTTCCGACCGGTAGCTGTTCGCAGGAGATATGAGGGGGCATGGGGCCACCGAATGGTTACACGAGAAGTGATTCTCAAATGCATACACCACCGATCCTTATAAGCCGACGGTGGTAGGTATGTAAGGTATACCGGAAACTCGGGAGGCCTCCGGTTAAGTGGTAGATCTTCGATTCCCGTATGTCTCCGAAAGACTGTAAGATATCTGGAGGTTGTTAGCGAGCTCTAGATCGTAGTAGTCTTGTCTTGATTGAGGTGTTTATCATCAGTGGCTATGGGTAGTGCCTGTATAAGCCAATGACTTAAGTGTCTCATCACGGGAGACGTAGACCAAGCTATCGTGTCGAAGACTGTAGAAGACGATAGACTTGCCAAACATAATGGCACCATTCCATGGTTGTCTACAAGACTTGCATAGACGAATACGAATGGGACAGTGAGTTCGATATTAGACTAGCTTATCAGTAACCTGTTAGTTCACCACTAACAGCACAGCGATATGAAGAGTTTTCTCCTGCAGATGATTGCATGTATCAGGATACTGCATGAACACTTCACGTCGGATAATGAACTAGCAGAGCTGGCAAACATTCGGTGGAATGTTAGCCTGAGGCCTGGAGGAGATCGGCATGCTCGCGATTGTGGTGAGCTTGGGAGTGATGGAGAGGAGCTGGCAATATAAATCTACTTAAGTATATGCGAGACCTCTTCTCCTAAGACGATCAACTATCCTCTCGAGAACATATTGAGTAAAGCTGCGGCTTAACAATCTTGAGTTACACTGTTAAGGTTTTTTCTCTACATATTTGTTCTTCACTTTGCGTACGAAGAAAGCTTCAGTACGCCCGCATCCTTGGGATCCATCTTCCCACAGGGAGCCCCCGTTATAGTTTGAAACCATGCCCGCACAGTTTCGGTCATTTAGACCTCCTCAGCCAAACTAGTTCCAGTTAGCCTTTTCCTTAATAGGGTTCTTATCTTGGTCCTTTGGCGTTTCAACAATACTCTAGGAGAGAGCGAGTAGTTAATGGGTTGCATGCCCCTATTCCATCCACAAAATCTTTGGTCATCGGGCAGCCCACTACTAGCCGTCTTTACCCCTTGCCGAAGGGTTCCCTCTCATCTTGCTTTTACAACCTGCAGGTCCCGTCTGAGATGTATCCATGATCTTCCAGATAGGTGCGTAGTATTACCATCTGGTTCATAGGGCTGGCCGATTACCATCTTCTATCTTTCCCGCACTTGTTCTCCACCCTCATTTCATGAGATCATATCCATCACAGAATTCATATGTTGGTACCGCTGAATCAATTCACGAGAGATTGTGTCCGTGAGTAGCAAGTCTAGAGCCTTGTCCCGTGTGCATCCGATAATAGCTCTTGAGTGAAGTATCCCTCGTTACTCCCACGGGTCATCTCTCTCGCCCCTACTGACTCTCCCTAGTATGATTTCTCCTGACTTCGTTTTTATCCTAAGTTGGTCCTTATCGGAGACCTTTGACTTTCCGGAACATGTGTCCGATTACCATCATTTATTTTCCCCAGTTGATGTGTCAGGGGTCCTTACCACCGTTGGGTGGGAGAGGAGTTTCTCGCATCGTTTCTTCGATTCCTATAGACCTGCGTGCCTATTGGAGCATCAGTCATATAGACTACATGATCGCTGTCGCCGTCGTCGCTGATTTTCCTTAATTCTCCATTTTATGATCTGAAATGTTTTCACAAACCCGTGTGAGCCTTTCGATTCTTGCGACTTGAGCCCTTTGTAGGGGTGGTTGGTCTCCATTAACCAAATTCACTCATGGATGCCGCTTATTACATTGGTGATTATTCCGATCCTCCTTGCGGGTACCTTTCCAAGGAGCCCGTTGGATTGCCGTTACTTGCACATCCATCCTACAAGTTTTCCATTTATGGTTTGTCAAACCACATCTTGTAAACCCCATATTTTTCTTTCTTTTGTTAATGAGGTTTTGCGGAATGCCTTTGTGCATTTTCTCCCATTCTGTGGTGTTTCCTAATTTTTCAGCCTTATTCAACATTGAGGTCCTACCTGCTTGTTTAGTCGCCTTATATGCTGCGTGTTCTTCTTTGGTGTACTGCTTACACTTTTTGATAGTTTTGGTTCCACTCCTTTCCTCATCGCAGTCCTTTCTTTTTGTCGTCTTGACCTGGCCTTCTCGTGTAGAGACTCGTTTTTCCAGCTTCCCTTCTTCAAAATGTCCACCACATTCCCTTAATGCACTTAACTATTCTTCATCAAGATCACATTTTTCCAAGGACGGTTGTTCCCGTATTTGTAGTGGTACCTTTTCCTCTAGCTTTCTTCACCACGCAATATCAGCTAATTGCACCTTGATGTTAAGGTTCTCCATTTTTAATAAGAGGGTAGAAATCTTCCCCTTGTATTTAACCTTATCCATATCTTGTAGTGCCTCTCGATCTTCAGCAGTGCTGGCATATCGGTTGGTAATTTCCTGACTGAAACGTTGCCAATGGATGAGCCCTTCTATTTTCTTATGGCCTAACACGCCCGTCATGGTGCATCGATACCAATTTGTGAAGTATGCGAGATTTTCCCCCTTTGTCCGACTGATGGCGTATTGTATCCTATGCATGTGCTTTTCCCAATGTTGTGGGTTTCGTCGGAAACAATCTTCGCATTGGAGTAACCAAGTTTTCACGTTTTGGTAGTCCTTTGCTTCGAAGATTTGCGGTGGTGTGGCCGCTTCCTTTTTAGCACCGGCAACTCCTTTGCTTACCGCCTCTATAAGCATTTGCATTCGTTCGTAGTCCAGGGCTTCCTTGGACGTCATTCCACGCCGGGCTCGATGTTGTCTTTTATTCCCCCTATGTTGGTCTTCATCAGGGTTCCCGTAGCTTTGACTGTCTGAAGAACTACTTGATGAGCTATCGTCATCATCATCATCGTCACCTGGATGCCCTGAGTTATCTCTTGGACCTTGCGGCGGTACTTGTCCACCATCACTAGGCCCTGCTTCTGACTCTTGTTGTTCAGGTGCCTTTCCTTTTCCTTTTCGATTTTCTGTAGAGTTTTGGCTATCCTTAGATGCAGGGTTCTGAGGTGGACTGCTTTCTCCTCTGTTGGCACCTGATAGTCGCTAGTTAACCTGTGCCGACAAATTGTCCAGTAGTCTTTTCAATTCCCGGATTTCTGCATTCTTCCGGGCTTCGAATTCTTTATTAACACACTGGTTGCTTACTATTTGTGCTCTTATGTCCTCGTTTTCCTCCCTTTGTGTAGCTAATTCCCTTACCAATTCATCACCGTGTGATTGTAAGGTATTAAATTTCTTTTCCAATATGAGGTCTCAAGCGAGGGATTGTGCATCAGTGGTTCCTATGTTGCTATGCAATTGCCGACTCACTTCTTGTTGTCGCTCCTGTTGCTGGTGAATCTAATTTTCTACGGCCATTCGTCTTAACTCGGAGCGGTCCCATGCTTTACTAAGTGCTGAAGTAACCATTTATTGATTTTTCTGGAGATTTTCTACTTCCTCATCAACTATTTCCTCTCCTTCTTTAACTCTTGTTCGAACATCTTCTAAGTCTGCCACCAGGCGTTGTTGAGAGTTTGGCAGAGTATTGAAAGCGATGTGTTGCCAATCGTGGGTTTCTTTTGCTATTCGGTCAATACGTCCTGTTACCGAGTCAAGCTCAGTTAAGAAATCTCTCGCAGTTCGTCGGGCCTTAGTTTGAGGTTCTGGGAGTGGGGTGGGATATCTTTCAAGGAAACTGAGCGACGGTTTCGTCAGTCCCCCAGAGGTTGGTTGTATCAATCCCCTCATTTTTGACTGTGATCGCCTTTTATCAACCCTTGAAAGGGGCTGTACGACAGGGGTTCCACTTCGGCTTGGAACGTAACTTCCAGGAACCGGTAGTGGTTCCGACATTGTAGTTGAAACATGGTCAACTCCATCATCATCTAAGCTTTCTCCCATAATTTTGTCTTCTCCCATAATCCTTAATGCCATATCTGAGTAACTTTCTGGGCTTGGTTTTGAATCGTCGACTTCGCGGCATAAAAGAATCGTTCAGTTGTCCAACCGTTTTTTAACGATTTTATCGTGCAGGATTTTTGACAGTAGAAGCATGTAAGTGATATCGTTATTTTCCCGCGACGTGCAGTTACCACACACGAGGGGCTTTTTTACCCTTTGGTCTAGGAATAACTCTGTTGTCAAAGTTGAAAACAATTTTACAGCAAGGATGTTTCCAGATAAGTTTCTTCTGCGACTGCGTGGCCCAATGTGTTCTTCGCTGCTTCACTCTTTTGATGTTCTTTCCCTTGTTTCTGGTTACTGGAGATTCAACACAACAAGCCAGTGTATGACTACCCTACTTGTCTGACTCAAAGTCGTCGTAATTGTCTTCCTCCCTAGGCATCGTTAAATACCCAGGTAGAGGTTCAGATACGTCCTGAGTAGTCAGTGTGTTACCTAAGATGAAGAACAACGAGTAACAAGGAATTATAGCAAGTATTGTCACGATCATTTGACACCGTTTGTGTCAATCGTGCCTCAGTGACTGAGATACTATTAATGTAGTATTACGTGTAACTAACTCGGAGCACAGTGGAGTAAGGTTAAGCGTTTTAAGTGTTCGATAACGGTGTCATGTCAGGAAGGCCTCGTGATTTTATCACTAATACTCGTTTCGCTAAAACTACTAAGAGTATAAAGTGTAGGTAATAACTTGTTATATTGATAAGGTCTCTTCTCCGTTGCTGTCTGTCTAATAGCTGTGGAGGAACTCTTATATTTATATTCCGTGTGAGTTACCACGGCCAGTACATCTAATACCTATACTAACTAAGTATCTCCACAACAACTCCTAGTCTATCATCTTATGAATCTTTAAGTGCGAACACTCGTAGACTCTGAATAATTCCGCGCTTCTGATCATGCGGCTTATTTTACTCCGACTTCCTGAGGGTTTGCGAGAGTCCACTAGTCGGAAGTAAACGATGCCCTTGCCATATGTACTTAGTTAGAGTATGCCGCCCAAATGCGAACATACCAGTCGTTCCTCTGTTATTGAGGTAATCATTCTCAATTTCAGACAACTGTAACAACACAGAGGCATGACTGCATTATCCTTACGTAGAGTTGGTAGGCATAGTGCTCCATCGCTTCTTTGATTTGCCTAGCGAGAATGGGCTTGCAGCTACGTCTCCTCAACTCCCATCTGTTCTTGCAGACCTATGACTATTTGTAGTCGGTCAACTTGACGCGTTATTGAATTCTGATTCAGTAAACCTTTCTGCTCACACAGATATCATTTGTATCATATACTGGATTCCAGCAGTATGAGCAGTGCACACTACCCCTCTCATATATCCTGTGAACAACTTCCGGTCGGACGGACGGCGACGACGTACATGGTTTTATAGGGAAGCTACCAATTTCGGGATTTTTGCTGATAACTAGCAACTTCACACCATACTGCAGGCGATGTCCAGGCCCTACATGGGGGGCCAGTGCGTGGTGTGTGGAATTGCATATGCCTAACAATTGGACCGAATGTCAGCTGGCTCTGCTAGTTCATTATCTGATGTAAAGTGTTCATACAGTGTTATGACACATACAGCTGTAGGAGAAAACTCTTCACATCATTGTCCTGTCAGTGGCGAACTAACATGTTTCTGATAAGCTAGTCTAATATCGAACTCACTGTCACATACGTATTTGTCTATACAAGCCCTGTAGACTACCATTCAAGGGCACCACTCTGTTCACCAAGTCTATCATCTTCTACTGTCTTCGACACGATAGTGTGGTCTATGGACTCCCATGATGAGGTACTGAAGATATTGGCTTGTACTAGCACTACCCGCGGCCACTGACATTAACTTCATCTATCAAGACAAGACTATTATGATCTTGAGTTCACTAACCCTTCAGATATCTTACAGTTATAGGCGTGCTTTGGACTGCTAGTGGTTCCCTTAAGGTCCCCAAGACCTTAAGTGGTCGATCTTGTAAGAAGACCCCTTCATGTAACCACCCGCTGGCCCTCCCCTTCAGATATCCTGCAAACCGCTTCCGGTCTACTGGACCGTGAAAATGTATAATGTTTTAAGCCGTAGTCTACAATCATAGGCTTTTACTAGTAAACCAGCAACTATTCTTTTGTCAGTCCATGATGCATTGTCAGTACATCAGGGCCAGAGGGGGATGTGGAACTCAAATTTTCCCATGTTCATTCAGGGTGAGATTTTCTCCCACTCACAGCTCAACCACACATTACCCAATTGAGTCTATATCGCAACCTCCTGTATAATTTCACATAACAAACTCTTCTTTAACTTTGTTTAGAACTTCTTATAACCTTTGATGCTTTAGGTTAGGTAACTGCTATCCAAAAGTAGGATAACCTCTTTACAAAGGTAGTGTAACTATAGTCTCTAAGGTAGGATAACTACCCACCTTAAGTAGGGTAACTCGTTGGGATTCTCCGAAACCTACGAAACTCATGGTATAGACCTTTCCCCTACCTACCCAGTATATCTTTGTAACGACCCTGGTGGATCTTACAGTAGACTTGGTCTTATCCCATACCAGAGCCCGGAAGGGTTTCAGTTAGGCTAGCCTAGTAACTCTACCAAAGGGTTACCATGTAGACTAAGCAAATGGTAATGCTTAGACTGCGAACTAGAATGGTATACTGTGTAGGTTGGAAACGTCTACGCTGTGGGTTCGGAAGGTTTCCGAGAACCCAAGACAGTTTCCCTACCTTAGGAATTATAGTTACCCTACCTTGGTAAGATGGTTACCCTACTTTTAGATGGAAGTTACCCTACCTTGGGCGTAAAAGGTTACTCGAAGTTTCGGGAAAATTCATAGAAATGTTTGTTACGCAAGATTATATATGAGATTCGAATATGTGCTGAATCTGGTAATCCGTTGTTAAGCTACGAACCGAAGAAAATCTCCCCTTGCGCGAATATAGGAAAATCTGGGTCCAACACCCCCTCTAGCCCCAATGTACTGATGATGCGTCATGGGCCAACTGAAGGGTAGTTGCTGGTTTACTAGTAAAAGCCAATGATTGAAGACGGCGGCGTAATACCATATACATTGTCGCCATCTAGTCGACCGTAAGCTGTTCACAGAATATGTGAGGGGACATGGGGCCATCAAATAGTTACACAAAACGTTATTCTTGAGTGCATACACCACGGATACTTTTAAGCCTACCGAGGTAGGAATGTAAGAGATACCGGAAGCCGGGAAGACCTCAGAATAAGTGGTAGACCTTCGACTCCCGTATGTTCCCAAAAGACTGGAAGATGTCTGAAGGTTGTTAGCGAACTCTAGATCGTAGTAGTCTTGTCTTGGTGGGCATACTTAACGTCAATGGCTACAGGTAGCACCTGTGCAAGCCAATGGCTTAAGTATCTCATCGCGGGGGTCTGTAGACCAAGCTATCGGGTCGAAGATAGAAGGAGACGACATATCTGCAGAACGTATTGGCACCATTGCATGGTAGTCTACAGGACTTGATTAGACGAATACGTATGGGACAGTTAGTTCGATATTAGACTAGCTTATCAGTAACCTGTTAGTTCACCACTAACAAAACAGCCAGGTGAAGAGTTTTCTCCCGCAGCCGGATGTACGTATCATGATGCTGCATGAACACTTCACGCCAGATAATAAACTAGTAGAGCCGGCTGACATTTGGAAGGATTTTAGCCCGTGGCCCAGAGGAGATGGGCATGCTCGCGATGATGGTGAGCTTAGAAGTGATGGAGAGGTGCTGGCAATATAATTCTACTTAAGTATATGCGAGACCTCTTCTCCTAAGACAATCAACTACCCTCTTAAGAACTTATTGAGTAAAGCTGGGGCTTAACAATATTATGTTTCACCATTATGATTTTCTTTTTTACGTATTAGTTCTTCACTTGCGTATGAAGAAGGCTTTGGTATGGCCGCATCCTTGGAATCCATCTTCCCACAGGGAGCCCCAGCTACAACCTTCCTGGTTTGCAGCCTAAGTATTAACATTTTGCTTCGCCTAGTACATGGTAACCCTTAGTAGTATTACCAGACTAGCCTAATCATAATCCTTAGTAGCATTACCAGACTAGCCTAACCGTAACCCTTCCGGGTTCTGGCATGGGATAAGACTAAGTCTACAATAAGATCCAGCAGGGTCGTTACAGCCTGGTAGAATACAAATTTTAGAAAACTCTCTGCAAATTTTCTCCTCATAATATTCGTAATTGCAGCAGTTCTCGAATATATTTGCATTTATTGTACTAACTGTAGTAATAGGGAAGTAACAATAATGAACACAATATATCTTAAAGACTTTAGATTAATCCAAGCTTGCGGGCTCTTTCTATCAGGAAGCCTGATTCTTTCCCCATATATGCACCTTTATTGTTACACAAGCACTACCTCATACCAAAGAAATCTAAAGAACATGCTAGAATGAACTTTTATAATACTCAGTCATGTGGCTGTGTCACATGATCAACATCGCCAGATTACCGTAGAGGAAACGAATAACGTATTTTCCAACCGTTATTAAGTGGTATGTACTTTCTTGCTGGGTGCTGATCGCTGACGTCAGAATTATGGCTGCAATCAGAACATATATAATATTCAAAGCAGTTGAGAATATTTCTTACAATTGAATAGTCTACATACCAGTTGACTAAATCTTGATTGCTAATAGCTTGTAAGAAAGGAGGTATGAGATTTGTATGGATATCAGATGTAGATGTCACGGAAATTCATGTAGGATATAAAGGTACAAAGAACTCCTCTTTTCACTTTGAATATCACCTAGTAATAGAGAAAAGATTTTATCAATATTCCTATAACATGTGTACATGTTCCGACAACATGATACTATTGTTAACAAGGTAGTTTCCTTTGTTAGTACTTTGATTGTTGACTTAAATTCTGGCATTTGATTTAGTTGATTTGATTGACTTTAATTACTGTTAGCTAAATTGCTAGAATAGTCATGTACTTATAGGAAGAGACCAGAGGATTCTGGTAGGATGTCAGGATTTCGGTAAAGGTACAGCACTGGTACTGATCAGCATTGCAGGATTATTCTTATAGAAACCCACTGAAAGAACTCTTGTATTCAAGATACCACTCTCTTGACTAGCAAGAGAGCCAGACTTCTGACAGATGCAGAATTAGGAATATACTTGGTTGAACAGCAATCTCTTGTTTCTCCTTTGTTCCCAGCTCTTGCATCCCACCATTGATCCAAGTCAGGCTCCTTGCCTGCCTCTCTACTTAGTCTCCCTTAGACCCTAGCGATAGCTGGCCTCTAACTTTGCTCTATTCAATACAATGCACACAAGCTACCACCTGTTACAATTACATAGCTCTACTTTAATTAATGCAATTTCAGCTCTCTTGGTAATCTTCGTAAACCGACTCATCTATACTTTATCTTCCTTGCCACATTCTCTAGTATAGGTTATCAGCCTCAGTCATATTAAGATTTATTACGAATCCACTTCTAATACCTTGGCCGACATAATCATGAACAAGGAAGACTATTTTTATCTAATATACTCGTACATCTTAAGGCAGGAATCGAGAGCCACTCCCTAACTTATGAAACAACTTCAGATTTTATCATACATGCGGAGTTGAGAATTATACACATGAAAATTTTTGTCTATTTTCGTCTAAAAAAGCAAAAGGCTGTAAGAATTTTTCCACACATTTCACTGATCAGTCAGAAGCCCACCTTCCTCCTAAGTCTTAGGCCCCTGTGCATTGAAACAACCTAAAAGCTCGAACTCCATTCTCTCGATAGGTTTTGGACCGCTCATAATTTCACCCATAATATCCGAACCGAAATCTGTCTCAAAGCAAGGCTCCCCGGTACCCTTCATATTCACAAGGACCGCCTGGTGGAAGTGCCAACGGAAGAGCTCATCGCACGGACGCAGCGGGTCTTCTAAAAAGCGCGGATCGAGTCGTTGGCCCGCAATGCCATAGTGGCTGGTCTCAGGTGTGAAGCACACGATCTTGAAGTCATCCTAAGGAGGGATTAGCAGTACTCCAGTTAATAGCTTTTGGGCTCTTGCGAAACAAACATCCGGGTTGATTGATACATCGTAGGACTCAAATAGTGCATGCATATCTCGGGTGAGCAATATCCCATTCTGCACAGAGTTGATGGTTCCATGCGACTCACTGGTTGGCGGGACGGTTATCAAACTACGGAAGTTGCAATCGTTCCAGAGATGCTCATAGGCTAGCGGGAACAGGTGAGTGGCGATGAAGGATTTCCAGTAACCTACTTGCCCTATTACCGCGGACCTTCCAGTCAAAACACATTGCTGGTCCCTATAACGTACCGATTCAAAAAATGATTCAACCCGGGCTCCCCTGTGAAGCGAAGGCATACGAAACAGCGGGGCTTCCTTTGTGACGGCGATGGAACCTATTGGGAGTTAGTAGTGATCGATGTCTTGATTGGAGGGACAATACCATTTGTGACGAGGTAGTAATTACCCGGGAGAAGTGGCTGATTATCTTTCGCGACCAATCTTTGGCTGCCATCCTGGATTTCAAAAGTATCGCTGAAGAGGCAAAATATTTCTACCATCGAGTAGAGGTTATCACAGGTAACACCTTCCCCGACCCAGAGACCTCCGAGAATTGTATCATGATTGTCTGAAGTGTAGATGAAAGTATTGCGCCATGCTGAGCGATCGATGGGCACCCTATATGAGGAGGTGTCTTGGTCAATTGGTGACATGGCGCGAACCCAGAGTAGCAAAGCAAGAAATAATAGAAGCGGTGGAGAGAAGTGATGGAGGGTGGGAGGATCGCTCAATCGAGTGGAGGGAGTTCTTGAGAATGGGGATGTCAAAGAGTGTTTTCTCTTTTGAAGGTTGATAGCTACCTGATCTACTTATGGGAGAACACTCCTCCCCACACTTTTGTGTGTTCCCCGAGAGGACATCCTGGGTCTCGCCCTCGTGCTCACCCATGGGCAGTCCCACCTCTGGCTCTGCGGCATCAACAGCGCTACAACTAAGCATACTATACTACTGGAATTCTCATACCGGCAGGTTGCCTGTGCCACATTACGGATGCCATCATCACACTACAACTTCCAACTCGATATCACCGAAAGATATCCCACTATCTCTCAATTTCCGGATTTTTGAACGTCCTGAATCTGGACCACCTCCTGCTTATGATTTGCCCCTTGGTTCTGACCCTTTTTCAGATGCACAGTTTAGAAACCGCCTTTCCGGATTTTAGGCCAAAAGATTGCAGGGACTACTTCTAGATTGCTTCCAGGCTACTATTACTGGGAGTCCACCAATCGAAACCGACCCAATCCAATAAACAACCAATTTATTACCCCTCGGGGAACGTCTCAATGCCGCGAGTACTGTCGTCACCCCAGCTCGTCTGCACCCCCATCCACGAGGAACGGGGTGGGTCGCCCGGTGCCGAGCCGCCGGTGTTAGGATTTCGCGATTGAGGGATGGTACTTTCGGCCGTGAGCTTACGGGCACTGTGGGTGTGGCGCGATTGGTAGAGCGGCTGCTGGTCTCAAAATGGCTTGGGAGATCGGATGCAGGGCGATACCACTAACTCTCCGTCACCCCGGGAATAGGTGTAGGGGGGGGGGTTGGCGAGATCGTCGGATATCCTCCTGCGTTTCCCGATGATCGTTAGCTTATTTTCTATATATTTTGCGCCCTATCGACGGACGTCTCCCACCGCAAGGGAATCCACGCGCCGTTCCGCTGACCCAAAAGGTGAATAGAGCACGGCCGTGTATTGGTTAAGGATACTGTACCGTATCTGACAAGCCCCCAATATTTCCAATCACGTGACTATAAAGAAAAAAAGACATGGTACAGTTCTGATGTTATGCCTCCTTCCTACCCGTCTCTCATGTATGCAAATTTGATGGAAAGGTTCGATTGCTAGTCCCGGTTATGGAATATCTAAATCGCCTCATATCCTGCTTCATCATCGGGGCTGGCGGTAGCATGACAACTGGTAGGGACCCGGCCCGGTTTTGGGCTCCTACCAGGCTGTAGGGTTCAACCGCAAAACTTTGTACAGCAAGAGACGTAACGGCATTCCTGCGGCCCACGAAATACTGCGCTATCGACGCCGCTAGGTTCAGACACTCTCCCGATCCCGCCCACACACCCATTGCAAAGCAAGGGTAAGAGAAGCAGGCTGCCAGAAACAAAGATACCGTACGCAAAACCCATCACGGATACGGTCCAAAGGGTCGTCGGGCTGAAGACGGTCGCCAGCGAGAACCGTCGATTGAATCCCCCGTTCCACTAGGAAGTTTGGAGCCAGCGCCTTGATCGCTGCAGGTCCGGAAGAACTTATTACCGTATTGGGCGCTGGCCCTAGATACCGGCGGGGTTACACTGCGCCGACGTGGGGAAGTACCGTAGGGAGTTAGCTTGAGAAGTGCTGGCCAGGTAAGACTATCCGATTTGGGTTAATAATGCTATCAGGGCTAACCTTGTTTATTCGAGCACAGCAGTGCCCGGAATAGTAGGAGGATAGGTGTGCCCGACATTTATCCTCCACGGTGATGCGCAACGATTTGTATAACACCTCTAATGGGAAGCAATAACATTATCGGTATGGTTACTACAGGTGTGGTATTACGTGGATATTGTCCGGTAACTCTAATTTAACAATCCGCCCTGCAACTACTCGAGTACAGTTCTCAATATCGACGGTCGCCAACAGTCAAGTTACCCCGGCAGAGATTCGTTGGGACAAGGTTCCCGCAGCTGCAGGCACCACCAAAAGCATCGCGTTCGAAGGCTGGAAGCTTCCAAGGAAATGCTGAGCAGGCGCTCCTATCTCTCCCCCTCTAAGTAGATACCCTATCGCCATGGGCTCTGAAGGGAGAGTGTAAAAAATTTGATGGCTGCCAATCTATTTCCTTCGGAAACCTCCCCCCCACCAATCCCGGTTTCCCAGTTCTCCGCCGCGAATCGATCACCCCCTCTCGGACATCATATGTTCTTGAACCTGACTAGCGCTGCATCGCCATTCGTTCACCACCACATGATACTCCTAAATGTAGCTATGTCATGACTTCATACAAGACCGCGCCGCCCGGTCGGTAATAATAGTGATGGCGCCCTCATTGGCATGTGAGATGCTTGAACCAACCAACCAACGATTGTCGAGTTCGCGAGAAATGCCATGGCATTCGGGGCGGACAGCAGCTCGAGAAAGAAAAAGTACGGGGGTTCCAGATACCGTTCGGATGGGACATTCCTGCCGGAGAGAGCATTTTAGACCGAGAAACACCACCACTTACGGTACCGCAGTATGAATCTCGGCTGGATGAACCGTTTTCTAGCACCTGGCAGCTCTGTTAGGAAACTTTCCTTTCCCGGAGGGGGAAGGTGAAGAACGCGGCTAGAGGTGAGTTGTCTAGTTTTGCCTCGCCGTAAGATAAAATTTTTTTTTAAGACCTTACGGTACCAGAGGGGGCAACACGAACGACATGTCGCGCAGTTCGATTAGCGGTATTTGAGATTCCACGGTACTCTCGAGAACCCGAACGGTCCTCAACCCTCGGCTCTCAGGCTTGAGGTTAGCCACCATACCGATGTTCCACCGTACCGCCGTGGCACCTTAATCGCATGGCGGCACCAAACCGCTCTCAACCACGGCCGCGATGCAGTAGTGCGCCAAAATACTCCTTGGATGGAGACCCAAGGTCCTTTTCCCCTCTTTGATTCAATTGCCGAACTCCGCGATTGATATCGGTCGGCGCGCGCAACCGCCTTTGCAGCAGTACGGTTACGTCTCTCCACGGAACCAAGCTGGCCATAGCTTTTTTTTCTTCCTTTCTCCGGAGAATTCGCACCGGGGATCGCGGCCATGCGGCTATCTACCTTACAAGTAGCTAGATCCAATTCCGCCATGACCGATTCAGTCACGGCGAGATACGAGTACCGCAAGGCGCTTGTCCCGGGAAAGAAGTGCTCAAGCGCAGCACAGTACTGTATACTCGAGTATACCAGGAAACAGGGGTGTAGATTGTGTCTTGTGCTCAAGTACCGGTACTGTACTCAGGTATACAAGTACGACAGGCAATTCACTACACTAACCTTGGTCCAGCGCTAGCAAAACCCCCTGCCGGTAAAATATTCAAAACTTGGGTGCTATTTGTGCAAGTACCTCCGTAGAGTAAGCGCTGGAATAAGCACGGATTTTGTACAATACAAGTATGCTTAGTACAGTACAGTATTTCCCGAACCCCTACGGTATCCCCGGGTACTTCTTGCCTGAGACAAGCACCATGTTTTGCGAGCGTTTTCAAAATTGAGCTTTGATGTTTGTGGAGTTCTTGTGCACCCAGCTGCGACCGTTACAGACACTCGAGCACCGTACCGGTATTGCTCGACGCTCCCTGAGTACTCGAGTACCGTACCCGTATTTATCCTGTTAATTCGCTGGCGTTGAATATCCTTGTCAATTGCGACATCAGCCCAGGTAGGTTTAGCTTGGAAGGTTGATAAAATTGCGAATTCCAGTTGATTAACCGTCATGAACTTTATCCTAGCTGAACCTAAATTATATCCAATCAATGAGATACAACGAAGTCAAAATGACTCATGCCATACCGTGTTAGGAAAGCGCTGATCCCTTTTAAGAGTTTCCGTCTTTGAATCTGGAGATTAGCGACCAGCGGAGGGAGCGAATTAACAGGATAACTATGGTATTACACTGTCTATCACCTTGCAATTGGTACCTTGCCTCATTACCAGTACAGTACCACACCCTTTTTCGCAGATATCTGGTAGCCTCTTAATTCTTAATTACTCGTACGGCACTGGTCTACTGCCGGTACTATGGGGGGTGGGAGGAATTATGGCAAAACCTTGGCTACCGAAACATGTCCCCGAGCAGATACCGTGTTAGCCACCACATCCATCCTATGTTTTCCCACCCACAAAGTATAATACTCAAGCCCAAAGGAACAAAATCCTGCTGCGACTGACAAATAAACTCTAGTAATAACCAGAGCCAAAAAAGAAAAAAGAACACTTCAATCCGCTCCCCCCATCCGAGGGGTGGAAAATTTCTGCTTCCATGATTTGCGCGAATTAACCTTTGCGCACTGTGCACGCTAGCAGCAGGACAATTGCTATGCCATGTGGCCATCCAAAATCCACAAGGTACTCGAGTAAAGCGATCCAATGACTAACTGCCTCGACCGTGGGAGACGATGTCGCGCGAAATCGCGCAAAAGCGCAAAACGACCTCTGCCGTTGCTGTCAGATTTCCGAGGGGAGGAGGGGCCAAAGATGATTGTCTCACCCGAGCAACGGCAAATATCTTGGTGTGTGCCTTGAAAAAAAGGTACCGGTAGTTGCTAACCCCCAATCGGGAAATGAAAGAGATGACCCTGGCCTTTACTTCAATTTGTTTTCTTTAGCCGTTGTTTTCTAACCGGAAATGTCCCCAAATTAGACGCAAGGGGTAAAATATGTCTTGGAGTGACACAAGGGGTCAAAAGCATCTCCCCCCTCTCAGTCGCGCGCGCAATATCAGCGAAACCTATCCACTTCATTGTTATTGTTTTTCTTTTTCATCCTCTTCTCGCTCCTTTGCCCTCTCCGCCTATTGTCCAGCTATCGTCTCTCTTTTAAGAAAATCATCGTGTTTATTCGTTTCCATTTACTCCTGTTTAGCCCTATTGGAAACATTTCTTTGTGTGCCCGTGGTAATATTTGAACCCCCTCCTGTCAATCCCGCCCGTAAACCTGGATAACTGCAGCGGCCAACGCACTCAGCCTGGCCCGCTGTTGGCACCCCGTTCCTTGCTGCGCTAGGCCGGTACCTTGCGGCGCGCGCTCTTTTCCAGGCTCGACACGCCAATTCCAGACTGGCCAATCCGAGACGGCGCTCATTTCGAAAAAAATTTCGCCCATTGTCGTTCATTAAGCTTAAGAAGTCCCCGGGTCCCCCAGACTTTCTGCTCGCTTCCGTCTTCGTTCGCTTCCGCATTCTCACGTTTCTTTCCTAAACCATACCACCATCTTTGCATCGTGGGCCAACACTCATTCAGTTCATTCATTCACACTCACTCAATTCTTCACCTTCATTCCCGAACCAAGGGAAAGCCCTCCATACTACGTACCGCCGCCGCCGCATCTTCGTTCACTGTCGCGCATAAATCTCTCGCCTAGGTTCCGTCGCTGCGAAACACATTCCCTATTAGCTCCATAAAACATTCCTTCGAGAGAACCCACGTCGTTCCGGAACGCCCCGATTCACAATGCTCTTCCAACGCTTCATCGCTTTCTTCCTCATGACCCTCATGCCTCTACTCGCGCTTGCAGCGAGCACCAGCAGCCCTGCCCCCACCACCACGGTTCGCAGTACTGTGTACTCTACCCTGGTCACTTACGTGACCATGACTGGCAGCCCTCCGGCGGGGTCAACGTAAGTTTTTTGCGAGATATCTGCTTCCACCTTGACCGATCGTCTACTAACAATCCGCAGTGGAACCGGTGGCATCACTGTTACCAATAGCACCATCACCTCTGTCAGCACACCAACGAAGCCGACCGCCTCTGAAACATCCTTCACTGGCGCCGCCGCCGGCACACTCAGGTTCTCCTCCGGTCTTGCCGGCGCCGCGATCGTCGCGGCTCTTGTCGGAGTCCTGTAGTTTTGTTCTCCTCGGGAAGGGAATAAAAAAACCGAAAACTTCTACCTCATTCTTTATGATTACGACTATGCTTGTTGCTTTTTTTTTCTGGCGGAGCGAGAGACGACGACAGGGGAAGATGCGATATGGGAAGAAAGTGTCTTCATGTTTCTAAATGAATGACACGTCAACACAATTCCTTTCACATCTGTATCATTTTTAAAAACTTCTGTTCATCTACCATTATTTTTCTTAGATCGTCGCATGGGAGAGAGGGCACTTACATACTTTTTTCGAGCACATACTTTATATTTTCATTTTTAGTTCGCTTCTTACTTTAGGCTAGAACTTTTGTCCTGGCTTGCCGGGGATTATTGCTCTCGTTCTTTCCTTCAGGCCATCTCTCATTCGCTAGGATGCTGTGTATCTTCCCATCATCACCCTCACCTTCGCTACCACCAGTTCTTCACCTCGGGCAGGAATGTTTGGAAAGTCAGTTTAGATACCCTCTTCTTCCCCCTTCGTCTAAAGGGGATTGTGGCTTTCTTTTTTGCTATTTGCTGTTTTATAAAGGAGTCGGGGGATGGTGTTCTGTTTGTGGAGTAACGGTATTGCAGGGATTGGGTGTGGGGGTGTGCTATAATACCTATAACAAACAATATCCGCGAATAGCTATCCTATGATCCGCCCCGTGAGGCGTCATGTCAGTCCAGTATCCGCCTTCGTAACCCCCTCATCCTTTGTAGCTAAAAAAACAAAACTGAACTCACCTTAAGGTTATCGCTATCCTTGAAATCCTATCATTGGTGAGTTATGTATTGTATAGGTAGAGATGGATGGGTTGTCGTCTGAATTGCCTTGACCACGCTAGCGAGGCCTAACATGTCAGATCTCACAAGTTGGTAAATAGCTGCCCACAACCAAAACTTGGGTATCACTCATCCCCCACATTCCAGTACGAGAACAGTCCGTTTCGCTACCTGCTGTGAGATTTAGCTGATAAAGGCGGTCGGGTTGGGGAATGCAGGCATTGGAAAGGGGAAGAAGGAGAGAAGGAGAGAAAATGGGATGAGAGAAGTTGGAAAAGGCGGGGTCACCGGGAGATCGAAGGAGAGTCTGGACCTTTTCGGGTATTCTGTACGAATAGTACCGTGCAGCACGCGCAATTGAAGTCTGTGGCTAGTAGGGTGGTCTCTCCGTGATCTGTGCAGCGAGTTATGATAACTTTACGAGCTCCGGTGCGGAAACTTACAAGAATCATCGGGGATCAGGCGTAGAAATAAGCGACCGCCCGTGATATTTTTTCCCCCTCCTCTGTCCTATGATAGGCATAGCAGTGTACCGGTAATCAAATGGTAGAAACAAAATGAAAAGATAAAAAAAAAACTCCCCAAAGGAAATCTCGATAAAGCAGAATCCTCTACAACCCGGAATCGAAAATAAATCAATAACAAACAAACATCATTATATCTAACCTGACTTCATATTCGGACGGAAGAACAGACTAACTAAGAGGGCTCCAGCCCATAGGAACTAAAATTCGGCTTTCCATTTTTTTGATGAGAGGTACTGTCTTGTGCACCGTGTCACTCCACCCTCTTTCTCCCCAACTCTGCTCCCTGGCAACTTGTCTCTCCCGCAAGTCGGCAAACTGCCACAAGTGGTGGACTGTGTTCAAAGACCCTATTTGACAGAACCAGGCCCCGACACCTTCCATGACATTTTTACGAGCTCGAAGCCCGCGGCGCCAATGTGTTTCCCATTCTAACAGATGGCCGGGGAGAACAGTATATGTCCGAAGCTCGAATATTCCTCCAAGGGTACGTGGCGGGCTAGTGGGCCAGAAGGAGAACTCCTGCATGAGATCCGTACGGCGGGAGCGAATGATCTTTGCGAGCGAGGACTGGAATTTTGCGAATGTGGGAGTGGTAGCGAGTCTTGAGAACGTTTTGTGGTATCCAGCATCTACACTGGGAAGTTAGAATCGCAATTTCAAACCCTATTCAGCACCTGGGATCATTGGGGGAAGCTAACACCCTTGGTACTCCCAAATATGGACTATTGGCCTCTAGGTTAGCGGATGTCCCTACCAACGGATAAGGGCTGGTCCTACCAAAAGTGTCACATTCCCCAACCTCCGTTTTCCAACTCCCAACAAGATGGCAGTTATTCTCTCTGTCTGTCGCAATGGCTGGGTACACCTCCCCGACGAGCTTCACATAGTCCTCGACCTTGTCTGGTTTAACGTGATGGAACTCAATAGCATGCACGTACTTCCCCCTCGCCATGACTTTCGAGTAGCTCTGCTCCATCTCGGCCTCCTCTTTCTGCCCCTTCTTCGAGCCGTACAGTATACTCTTCACAATTCCCGTCTTCTCCGCATTTTCAGGGGTAGCTTTTGACCTTGCATTTTTGGCATCGGACAGCTGTTTGTGAAAAGCGGACACTCGCGTTTTGAAATCGGTTGTCGATGAATCACTGTGTATCACATCGCCGATAAAAGGAACCTTGTGAACGATTGGTACGATGGCGGATGCGGAGAATTGTCTCAAGGAGGAGGGGAGTTGGCGGGGGAGCCGGCGGGATAACATGGCGGTGATGTATCTTTCGGTAGGCCGGTGAGGAGCGGGGGGTGGGGGAAGGGGTTGTCGTGCGGGCTGTGGATGGGGATTTTTTTAGAAGTAAAGGAGGGGTGATGCGAGAAGAGGGAGCGATTGGTGGGATCTACTGTGCCTGGGATCCCGGTCTCGAAAGCTTTCGCGGGGAAACTTGGCGTTCCGCTGCCATCACATTCATGGTTTGGCAACATCATACAGTTAGCTTGGTGTCATCTGGGCAGTTCTTCGAGTACCGCCTGTTGGTGGAGGACGGGATTCACATTACCGTACAATGTAGGTGATCTCAGTTCATCATATTTTTTTTTTCGCCCTAAATAAAATCTTGGGGCCCGTTTGACTCGCCGTGATTTGAGATTTCAAATCGCGATCTGCAGAGCGGGAATTTGGAACCGACTGAGAGTCTTGGGCCAAAAAACTCGGTTACATAATCCCACCCTCTTTTGTGTTGTGGTTGGTCGGTTCCGACTCCTACCCGAGGTTAACATAATATTATCATAATTATCACAGATCACGGCAAGCCTAATACAACGGTCCGGTATGTTAACCGGAACGGGCAGGGATCCATTTGGCTGGTTAACCTCGAATAACTGTCCAATAACTTCTTGCCGGACCACTGCGGTGGAGGATCCAGAGTTGGGATTTCCAGCATCCGAACCAACTCACACTTCATCCAACAACCACACCACTCACTTTTCAACGAACCATTTTTTTCTTCTTTCCCAAAGTTGGCAATGGCAGTTTACCATCGGCTCCGGCGAACCTCAGGTTCTCGTAGTAGTATCGAGTTGCATTACAGCATTGTGCGGGTAGTATGGCGGAGTGTCAACCCGGGATACGCAGCTTCTATCCATCTACCACAATCGAGGGTGAAGCCGGAAAAGGGATCCAGTATCGCGGCTCCTGCTGTAAATGGTGCCCGATGCCCCAATATACCCGGGAATGCGTACTGACTTTGCTG
The DNA here is from genome assembly GCA_003313605.1 of Tuber umbilicatum. Lineage (NCBI taxonomy): Eukaryota > Fungi > Ascomycota > Pezizomycetes > Pezizales > Tuberaceae > Tuber > Tuber umbilicatum. The sequence continues at coordinate 9,344 of QLOI01000779.1, read as the reverse complement.
GAGCGAGGTTTTCTATACGGGATGGTGCGAGTACTCGAGTACGGTGGGTTCATAATGATGCACCGGTAAAATCAATCAATCGCTTTTAACTTGTACCGTGACTTAGGCTAGAACAAGCGAGCGATCCATCTCTGGTGTGGTATATCCAACACAGGACGGCGGAAACGAATCGACATACGACGAGTTCAGTTGGACTAAAGCATCGCTTTTGTAATTTTATAAGGTAAGCTTTAGTGAAGTTGAGAGAATAAATTACTGTACAAACAATAGCGACACGTGCAGGAGGAAGATGACTTTTTTTCCCGACCATCTCCCCCCCTCCGAAGTGGGTAGGTTCATCTAATCAGAGTTGGACCCACTCTCCTCATCTGCCTTCTTTTTCTCCAAGGTATCGCCACCCCCCGTCTCCCCTATAGCACCATCCATCTTCTCCGAATTAGAACTCTCCTCCCCCTCCACCTTCCCCGCCTCGGCCCCACTACTACCCGGTGTAAACCTCCTGAACTGGGGTTTCCTAATCCTCTTGCTGGACCCCGTCGGTGGATGCCCCCCGAGCGGATACTCCCCGAGGGCCACGCCATCCCTAATCTTTTGCTCGTTTTCCATGGCCCAGTCGACGGCGGCGAGGACGTCGTCTACTATGGCTACGGGATTTCCGGTATCCTGGGGCTCGCGCCAGACGCCAGATCGGACGAGGAGGCTCCACCAGACTGTGCTCCCACGCCTGGCGTTGTTGGCACCTAGGATGTCGCTTTTCGGGTTATCGCCGATCATGTAGACTCGTTCGAAGATTGGGTTTATTTTGAGTGGCTTGCGACGTCGCTGATTGACAGCGTCCGGTGTACCGGTGTCTTCGGTTTCCGTTATTGGACTGGGTTCTCCTTCGGGGGTGGCTTCATTAAGCGCTTCTGGTAGCTCGTCTGTCACCTCGTTGAATTCTAACTCTGGAGACGTCGCTTTGAGTTTCGCGATGAGATTCCGCACCAGTAACTGCTGCGCATACTTAAAGGTCTGCACAGTCGGTTTCCCAAGAAGCCGGGAGGGCCCTCTCGTTGTGAAATTTTCAAAGCGGTGATAAATCGATAAAACCGCCCGCCTGAACGCGCCCTGCCCAAGCCTGGGTATGTGGTACTGACTGGCCCAGACGAGGTCGGCATTCGTGAAGAAGGTCGGCACTTGCCTCGACCCCGGCCCCGCGACCGTGCCGTAAACACCGTTATCGGAGCGCAGCAGATCGATCATGAGTTGTGTGCTCAGCGCCCAGTCCCGCGGGTCATTGAACACGAAGATGGCGTCGATCTTCGTCCCCTTCGGAACATCCCGTGCGTATGCTGGGCGCGGCGAGGTGGTGAAGGGGGATATGTCTGGGTCCGTGGCGAAGAAGTCGTCCGGGATGAAGACGTTCTTGAAACCGTACTCCTCCGCTATCCTGCGGCAATTCTCGCCCTCCCCACCGACGACGAGAATTGTTTCATAGGTGTTTGCGTAGAGCTTTGTTGGCGTATGTGATTGGACGAGTTGGGATGGGGCAATTGGGAAATCCAGCTTTGAAGACAGGTCCTCGCACCTGGCTGCTTCCGAGAGGCCGCCCCCATTAGTCAGGAGGATGAAGGGGATGTCGTTCTCTTGTAATTTCGTGAGTGCCTTTTTAGCCGAGGGATGAGGCTCCGGCCCATGGAGGAGAACACCATCTATGCTGCAGACATCGTTAGAACAGTTGCTTTTCTTTTTTTCTTCCTAAAAAACGAGCAGCGGATGGTGGATAACGAAGGGTAAAACTTACTCAAAGGCAAAACCGAAATGTCCGGGTGGAAAAACTTTTGGTGGGAGGCCGGTTGTGAGTGTGCGGGTGAGGGGAAGGCGGTGGGTACATATACGCCTGGATAAAATGGAGAAACTCATGCTGGTGAGATTAATTGGCTGTGGATGATGTCTCTTCCGTGTGTTTTGTAAATCTCAGGACTTGCTTCTAGAAAAGATTGGCTCAACGGTTTCCCCGCGCAGGGGAGTCCGCACCAAGCTCGTGGGGTGTTACACAAGGGTTCAGGGTTAATTGGTTACTCCGTATATCACTCGACATCAGTCCCAACTTGATCAAAATAGTGTGAGGATTGATACGGCGAAGGTTTATGGGGTAGGGGGATATTGATGGTCCACTCTGAGAAGATCCCTCAACCTTCCGGGTCTAAATAAGAAACGAAAGAAAAAAAAGTGAGTGCGGTAAGTTGCCTGTATTACCAGCGGGACCCTCTCGTAGGGTCGAAGGTCGCCTCCCCACCAGCCCATAATCCTCCTCCGATCATGGGTATCACGGGGATTCCGCGAGCCTCTAGCCTCCACCATCAGTCGCAGTCGAATATGGAACATGACCGCTAAGGCGCAATCAGCAATGCCATCACCGGTTAAGATGGCTACGACCACCCGGAATATCGCAATAAAAATGAATAAAAAGTTGCATCGAGACACATTTTGAGGGCAAGTCAAACCCAGTTGGATAAGCGATGTGTGCATGGGAAGGAAAAGTAAGCGAAGGTTAGCCTCCTCAGTGCATCTCCTCAATTCCCACGGAAAACCGATACCGGCAACCATGATCCCGAGGCTCAATTCACTCCAACGTATCCACGAGACTGGTACCCGGCCTGATCTCTAATCCTCGCCTAGCCCCGAATCGGCGGTTGAACAAATTTTGCGGAGGACCGAGATCAAGCGGCGTTTGGCATACAATTCCTCCACCTTCGGCATTACTTATTGCTTCGAAGGCCGAACAGAGGCAACATGCTGCTTAGCCTCTCGCATGTCACCTCCATCCTCATTCGTTGGCGGAGCACGATTTTCTCAAATTCCCACCGCAGCGGATCACCGGAGACAGCATCACCGAAGACGTCGAGTTTGTGTCTTTTGGTCCGTGTGGCTTTCAGGGCATCACGATTCGCCCGTGTGACCCCGGGTTCTTTTCCGTCACTGCTTCACATTTTTCGATAATTTGTACAGTACTCGCTTGCCCGACTCGGATACGGAAATGAGTGCAACAATCTTCACTTCCCCACTTGAGTCCGCCAACTACCATTGGGGATCACGTACAACAGTATAGTAATGTTATTCTTTTATAATATTATCCTCGGCAAAGGTACGGTATACGATCGATTTCGGACTCAGCTTTACGATCCAACCCCCTCATGTCTCTCCAGCCACTGTGTGTGACGCATAGAAATCGGACCTTGTATCATCCTCCAGTCTTTCCCTGGAAACCCCGAAGCTAGCCCGAATTCGTAGCACAATCTACGCGCAGAAAGCTCCAAAATTTCCGGATCCTCTTAGAATGGGCGAGCACTCCTTTGACGATATCCCCTCTAACCCCCATGCACTCGTGACTGGACCAAACACTTTGCTTTGTCACCTTTAAATTTTCATTGACCCAGTGAGGTCGTCATTATTACAGGCGCCGGGAGGTATTTTTCCTCTCCCCTTTTCCGAATAGAAATACAGACACTACTTGTATCGAAATGGAGTGAATTTGGTTACCCGTTCTCAAAATACTGCTGTGGTCCTGCTAGTCAAGCGCTGAGCAATCTTGGGAGGCGATAATTTGCTTCTAGTGGAGTGATAAAAGCAATAATTACTTGGTAAATATGATGGGATTGGCACGCGGATATTATTTCTGGTCAAAATTTAAGACGAGGACCGTAACCGAGATTTTGGGCTTAGGTTAGCAAGATTCGGCCCAACAAAGAAAAAAGGGGGAAATTGATCATTCACCGGTGAGTCCATCCACACCGGAGCACACTGCATACCCTCGGAAGTGTCAAGGAAATTGTCTGTGAAGAAAGAAAAAAAGAGAGAAAATTGTTGATGGAAAAATTTCTGTGGGCGGGGAATCTAGGAACAGGAAGCCCTCGTCCCGGTTGCCCCTTCTCCTGATTGAGACTAGTTATTGATTACTAATCCACCCCGCCCTAGAATAACGGCCTCGGTAACCTAACGAGTGACCTCTACCCGAGTGGCTCCCGCAGGATTAGAAAGGAAATAAATGAAAATTTAATAAACAACGCCGTAGACGGTCTTTAAACGGTGTGTCCTGTCCCAGTGTGCAATATCGCTGCAGACTGAGATTGCTGTATTTCACTACGCGTAGCTGAGTGGGGGAAATCTAACGTCGCAGCACATCACCCC
>QLOI01000777.1:67891-94070 GCA_003313605.1 Tuber umbilicatum | reverse complement strand
GGGGGGGTCCTGCAGGCGATGTGATGTGCGGTGGTCTGCCGGGTGCGCATCCTGCCTGCCGCCACAGGTATAGCAGCAGATAGGAGAAAGAAAGAAGGCAGAAGCAAAACATTCCCAAGGCGGAGGCGACCGACGTCACGCGGGCATGGTAATATCATTATCTCGTTTAGACATTCCGTTACCCACGATAACTTACCTCAGCTCTTAGTCCTATGATGGCGAAAAAGAGTGGAAAAAAAAAAAAAAAGAGAACCACCCCCATAATATGATACGTGATACTGTAGCTTTGAGTCACGAAAATTTTTTGTATAAATACTACATTCTTCGCTTGGTAATAACCTCCACCTCAATTCTACCTCCCCATCATTATCATCATCTTCTTCACCATTACCAAACGAGAATCGAACGGACGAGGCTGAGGCTGAATCTGAATCCGAACCGAAGAAAGAAAAAAAAAGTCAAATTTTATCCAGAGAAAAATACTAGAAGATGCTCCAAAGACCAATCTCCAACAACCTCCTCCGCTCCTCGGGCACCCTGCTCGTCAAGGCGACAACTGCCAACCAGACACGTCTCCACAACGAACGCCCCCTGCTACAGGCTACGGAGAAGAAGCACGGGCTCGATGCCCAACCCGAACAATCGCAACGCGCCATGATGGAGAAGGCGGAGAGTTCCATGTTCACCGAAGCACGCGGTCAGAAGGAGGAGTCGGAGAAGGAGTCCAAGAATGCTCCCGGCCCGATCCTCGGAGCACAAGATGAGTGGGGCGGTAGCATGTCATTCGTTTACCCCCCCGTGTGGAATAGCTTTGGCGCATTTGTGGGAGCGTAGACTGGCGGTTAATGTCTTTTTCTTTTTTTTTTTTCTTGTTCTTTTTTTTAAAGAAGATTAATGAGGGATGATGGATCTTATAGAGAAAAGTACGGAGTGTTGTACAGGTTTACTCTTTTTCTTCTCTTTCATTGTATCCTTTGTTGTGCTGGATCGGTACTTGGGATGGGTTTTTATTATCACTGCGTGTCACCATCAATATCAAACTTTGTGGCTCAATCACTTCTGCATTTATCACTCAGTGATCATGGAACTCTTATTCTCGATACCAGAAGTCAGTGGGGGTATCCATGCCCGCCTAGCCCGAAACTCAAACCAAAGGCCCACGTATTGGACTCTAATATTACAATAACATCTCCATGCAAGGCTGTAAATTCCTCCCCGCCCACCAGACTTAGAATCATACCGGTATTAAGCCTTCCCAACTTTGAATGTCAAAATCTGCCATCCAGTGTGTCAGCAACAACTCTTGGGGGCAAGGTAGAAGCAGGGCTGGGACAGACATCGTTTTTCCCAACTTCCACAATATCAGTCTCAGCAACTCTTGTGCCCCCAACACCTTCTATGTAAGCAATCGCGACATCCCCCATGACCTTCTTTGCAACGTCTTTCACAGTCGAGTTCCTGTTCGGATATTAGATACGTTCTGTAATACCAAAGTGGGGGTTCGCACTTGCTGATCAAAACACAATCTCGAAAAACACCTGTTGAGTTGGCCCCGGATGAGAAAGTGTTCACATTTCTCACGGGAAACACAGGAACCAGTCCTAGCAATTGGGAGGCTCTAGAAAGGACTTGTACAACTCCAGTGCTCCCGAATCTATAAAGAACCATATCCTTCAAGTTCTCTACACGCCTGGAGGCGCCAAGTTATCAGCATCTATAAAGCTACGGGGTGAAGGACAACGAACGTCTTGAGCTTATCGTCCAACTCTTTCAACCCTCCACCATCCGGATCACCATCTGCGATCAGATCTTCTCTAGCATCCACATAATCACTGCCCTCAACATACTTGACGTAGCCCTGCTTCGTTAATTTTCTCAGAAAGACCTCCGAGATGGCGCTGGTAAGCACAATGGTATTTGGGTCTCGCTGTTTAGCAATCTTGGCGATGTTTTTATCCGCATCGGGGTGATCGATCTTGTTCAGAGCGCAAACCGTCGGGAACTTCTCATCCGTGAACGCATTGACTACCTTTCCAATTGTTTCCGGATCCCAGCTCTCTAGAGGTGTCTTTAGTTGAAGTTTGTCTAGGGTTCGGGCGACCATAGCCTGATTGGAGCCATATCCGGAGAACTGGCTTTGAAGAGTATCAACTGGTGAAGCCTCTGTCCATGTGAACCAAAATTAAGCAAGGTCCTCTCAGGCTGGGTGTAAATGAGAAACATACTCAAAGCCACGTGTCGCCTCTTTATTGATCCCCTATCGTCGCACACCATATCAGAGATGGCCTCAAACCATCATAGGGGAACCCACCATTTCTCCATCAAGTTTCCCTGGATCCACTGCACAATTTCCCCCCTCAGCCAGACTATATCCTGGGAAGGATCATATCCCCTGGTATTCTTCCCCTCAGCATCCGTAGTCCCACTAACATCGACGACGTGAACCAGCGCATCGGCATGTCTAAGGTCGTCTAGGAACCTATTTCCCAACCCTCTCCCTTGGTGAGCGCCGGGTACAAGACCCGCGACGTCGAGGAGCTCAATTGGCACGGATCGTTTGCCACCATTGCAAGATCCGTAATTCGGTTTGCACTGGTCTGATTTGTCAAATCGAATGCATGCGCAGTCCTGGATTCAAACGGTATGACACGGTAATTTTTCTATCTTAGGCCCTGATCTTTCTTCTTTATTTAGGGCTTTGGATTGAGAGGTGAAGCACAAAGACTTACGACTTGAAGATACCCGACCGCTCTCTGGGGATCTATGGTTGTGAATCTAGTGCAGGTGAGCTGACCACGCACAGTGGGTATAACTGGGTGGGGGGTTTCGGAGCGGCTCACGGAAAGTTCCCTAGGCGTCGAGTTAACACGTCTCAGCTGAATCTATATTCTCCAGGCGCTCCTTAGGACCTAGCATACTTACCAACTTTTGAACTCGCATCGGTCAGCGAGTTCAACATTGTGGATTTACCACTAGACGGTTTCCCGACGAGGCCGATGAGAGGATCACGAGGCATTTTCCTAAGCAAATTATCGGAGATCGATTAACGTTGGTGTTGGTGGTAACGATTGAAATGATGGCTGCAAGGCGGGGTAAGGAATGGTTTAGTGGGGGGTTTCTCTTCGTCTGGTTGAGGCTCTACTATCTAGGGTGCCGAAGGTCATCGCTTGCGTTGTTACCCGTATTACTCCCCGATGGGATTTTTTCTTCTTCTCCTTCTCTTCCCACCCGTGGGAGTATTTACGTCTCACATTATCAATATCTTGGTCTTCATGCGCCCTCCTGATCGAAACTCTTGGTCCTGTAGCATTGGACTGAGAAGCGGGTCAGACACAAAAGCGAAGCGTTTTTGCACGCGAACTTTGCTCAAATTCTCGCTGCAGAAATTTCGGCACAGTTGAACACATAATGTGCTACCGGTATCTGGGATACGGTACCCCCTACACTTGTATTTGCTCTCCTTAGTGTTGGGCATGAATTGAGATTTTCACATATCTACTTTTTCTGTGCATTTCACTTCCCCGCTTCCAGACCCAGCACGCCAGGGCCTAGACCGGGGCGACCGCATGGTAGTCTAATTCGTAAAAGCAGAACGACACCCGAGTGACCACAGTAGTGCTTGGGGATGTCAACGAAGATCGGAGAGAAAAAAAAATCCAATTCCTGCTCCCGCAGGAATCCGTAAGAGTATGGGATCGAGGGAAAGAGTTTCCCGATCCATCATTGTCCCCAAGTATTTTGTAGGGTCGATCGAATCTAGAATCCAACATCCTTCCCGGGCGACCATGATCTCCATGATCTCGCTTTGTCCGACCCTCTGCGCGAATTACTCGTAGGTGGAGTCAGTGGACAATAAGCAATACTGGTAGACTGTGATACCCAGCCAAAAATACCACCACTTTTCAAGCCACAGTACTATTACTCCCCGGAATCTCCTTCAATGACCATTGAACTGAATTTCCCTAAAGAATGGCCAAGCGTCAGAGGTGCAATGCGGTTCTTACTAATTTCTCTCCTAGAGTGTGAATGAAGTAGTGGGTATTATAGTCAGAATTATCAAGGTCAGTAACAGTAACTTATAATGTATCTTTCACATAATAATATTATGATACGAGTGCTCGTACGGTACTGTACAAACCCGTCCGGCAGCACCCATACGGTAACTCCCTAAGAAAACATTACACCACCCCACCGGAGCCAGCGAAATAGCGGTAATCAGAGAATTTAATTTCTCACTGATCTTGAGGCAAATTTTTCTTTCCTTTTTTCCATCATCCATTTTCATAAACACCCACTGTCCTGAAACCCCCATTCGCGGCGCGATTCCGGCTGTCCCATAACTGAACCAAACCAAAGTGTGGCTCGTGCACTCCAAGACGTGCACAACACTTTTGGATACAGTATCTTGCAGTTCGATTGGGAACGAAGCGGTCCCGAGCCATCAGGGGAAGGCGTGAAAGGGTGTTTGCAGGATAGTGGGAGGAGGGAATAATGTATCGTAGAGAGGTTTTTATTGCCAGTCTGAAGAGGCGTTTCTGATATTATGTAGAATGCCAAACACCGTTATATCAGCTGATTTCTTTTTGTTGTTTTTAATTTTTTGATGTGGGCCATTATGACCGCCAAACACATTTTTCAATTGAGGACCTGTTTAGATGCCCAGCAGAGATTGAGAATCAAAAAAAAAAAATCATCATCCGGGGTTAGAATCTCGGGGACTTTTTCATAATAATGGTGCTCAAGAAAATATTATTATTGGTGGAAGTCCACACCGCCTGTTGGCATGTAATCCCAATATTCAATGAACAAACACTTTGACGAAGTACGGTACAAGTACTAGTGTGGGCAACTCTCGGCGCTACTAACGTGGTCTTAGCATGAGAAGGGGCCACAAGGTCACGTAACATTTGTTCTTTAGCTTGATGCACGTTCTTGAGCACACGAACCATGAAGTTTATACAAGTGATCAATTTTGAGTCTTAGTTGACTGATTTTATAGCAAACCACAACAGTTGAGGTATCGAGCAGAGAAAGTGGAGTCAGCGCCTCTGACCCCGAAGAGAAAAAATAACCCATAAACGCCATTACATATGGTTCTCTTCTAGATCATCAAGAGTAATTGGTATTTTGCGATTATTTCTGTACCTCAGCCTCGACGCCGCGCTGGGAAGTCTTTCCCTTGTCGTGTTGGTTTTCAAAGTCAGCTGTCTCCGAGTTAGCAAGATCTGGTGCAAAATAATACGGAGAATGCGGGAAACTAGCATTTTGCCTGGGTATTGCCAGTCAGGCCAGAAAAAGCGGCCCCGATGGTGCCGGTAACTCTGTTGGCTTCACCGATAGTCAGCGCACATTCCATGCAAGGCAATACCGCAGCGATGGTGAAGTATAATATATTTGTATAGCTTACCAACTCCCGAAGTAAGATCTTTGAGTTGTCCGGCAGCCTCCTGCCCTTGGCCCTCAGCATTTTGATTTCTACCCTCACGTTTAAGACTATCGGATCCAACGGCATTGCCGACAAATTCCTTGCCGCTTCCAATGATTTGATCGGCCTTTCCGTCGCGGCGGTCCTTGTTGTCGACAGTAGCCGCTCCAGAGGAGGAGAGATTGAAAGGTCCAGCCTTGGCGGCCACACGAGAGGCATCATGTTCTAGTTCTGCATTGGCCTTCTTGTCTTCGGCCTGACGTTGATCGGCGGAGTTGCCTAGGCTTCGGGTTAGAGATGGTCGTCGATAGTGGGAAGCCAGGATACTACTCACCAGTCAGACTGCCAATGACACTCTGAACAGCCGCAACGCCGCTATCAGCGTAGGACCGAAGAGTAGAGGGTTGGCTATCTCCAGTTCCAGACATTCGGAAGGTTTGTTATTTGTTTGCTTGAGGAGGGTATTGAATGTGTGTAAAATAGTGTTGGTTTGAAGTAGTTAGGTATCGATGTAGCGCATGTTGATGAGGAGACATCGAGCTGGGATCCTTCTGAGGCTTTATAAAAAAAAAACCTGGAGCTTTCTAAAGCTTAGGTTATCCGACGGATAGTCTAACCTTGGCAATACAATTGTTCTGATACAAGTACATACGGGAAAACGTTCGTTCGCGATGGAAGCTATGGAAGGGGGACGCGTTCTGTGATGACATCATCCCGATATACGTCAGCCAAGCCTTGGCACTAATCACGAGTGAGATCCAGAAGACCATCACCTCAACTCCAGCCCGGCAGGTACTCTCCGCACCTAACCATGATGTACGAGTACTTTAGGGCGGGTTAGCTTACCACCGTCTCTTGTGTTACTGTAGTAGGATAACTAGATTCGGGAAACAAGCTTTGGTCCGTCGAAGATGAAATGCTCTTCATTTCTAGAGACCTGGGCTCCTAGTACCATCAAGTATTCTCGCTCCTCCCCCCCATCAGAAAATCCGATCCAAGGCATCGCCACAAGAACAATTTCTCCAAAACTGCGCAACAATCGGCACGCTCCCTCATGAGAGTCATTGGAGGCCTAAAACCACGTGCGCCCGATCTTGGAGAGCCTCTTGAAAACGTCACCCATAGAGGACTAGGGACCCGCCTAGGAAACTATCACCTTTAGCCAGGATCAGAATTACACAGCGAGCTCATCCAACTCTACCACATCAGGGGCGACCAGGACGTATCGAGCACTTATTCTTGTTTTGCAGTCCGATATCATATGCGGGCCCTCCTGATCTCAAAAACGGTGAGACTTGTGTGCGTCATACTTCTTTGAATACCCCTACTGTAAGATAAAGTTAAAAAGATGGATTTTGAAGCGAAAGCAAGGGGTGGATCTTGCATTAGAGTACTTTCAAAGAAAATGTAGATACTTACAGTACCATAGTCAGAGAAATTAGTGAACTCGAGCACGTGGAATGGTACAGAGTGACATCATATGTGAGTATAGGAAATAGCAGGACACAAGACATTTTGTACAAAGATAAAGGGTTTTTACTTACTAGTATCGATCTAGAGTTTAGCATTGGGGCAAAAATAATTTCATAAGTTGATCTTATTGCTTCTCCACCTTATCCCTCCTTGTTTTCCTAGGAATATTGATCTCGTTTTTGCTCTATTAGTTATCTCAGGTCCAGTGTTTTCCTACATAAGGGAGCATTCAAGTTGTATCATAGCATTGTGGCTCAACAGTTGTCTTGCAACCACCTGCTGAGCAGGCTATTAGAAGGTAATTTCGATAAAATTAATGTAGATAATTCTGAGAGATAATTGATACTATCCGACTTACGCAATATCTTGAATTTTAAATATTTTTTTAGCAATTGTAATTATCACAGATAACTCCATTCTTCGGTGGTGAATAAGATGTCTCTCTATTCTCTTCACCAATGTTGCTCCCGGATTGGCTTTTCTCGCTTAGCTTACTGTCTTCGCACCTTTTACTCCCACCTGTTACCGACTCCCAGAGGTCAGTAAAAGAGGCATCATGTATCATAGCCGTGCCAAGCTTACATGAAACACCAGGACAAGCTATTATTTGTGCCAATTCCAAACTTTGAACACCCCTAGCGGTTGATTTAAGTGTAATGCATTGGCCGCAATTGGCAAACCGCCGAGTAGCGGGATCCAGCTTTTAAGGGATATGAAGCGTATAGTGGGCTAGGGCCCAAGGAGGTTTATGTTATAGAAATGGAAAAGATGGCAGTGCTCTTACGAGCCAAACGGTCCAGTTAGACTGGCGAGTTGCTTCACTCAGAGTGTTTCGCGGAACGCGACATCGGGGAGGATTTGAAACCTCAATATGGGTTTTTGTTGTGGGCCTCTGCGCGGGATCTTGGGCAAGACCTGGAATAAAACACAACCTGAAAGAAGTACCGCCGAGGGGTGTAACAGGAGAAAAAAGAGGGGGTTGCTGCACGGCGACCGCGACCCCGGCCATCAATTTCCCTCTGCCGACCGCTGGAATATCGTGCCGACTACGGGCTTGACGCTTGAGTGTTGCACACCGACCATTCGAGCAGAAAGGCGTCACGAGCGGTTCACGCTGTGGCTTGCGGGAGTCGTTGACTGCCGCACAATAATTCTTCTCTGGGAAAAGGTGCCCTTGGCCATCATTGGCCTACCCTTCACAACAGATCGTGAGGGTCACGGTTTCTCACCCTGTGTATCGAAAATTTTAACTACGGAGAACTCCCCCGTATAAGTTCCGCTTCGCTCCATGAACAGGGTCGGATATCACAATTCCAACTGCGGTGAACCGCACGTCTTGGGACTTCTGGCGGTGGTAACTCGCTTAGTCTCGGTATACTCTGGCACCTGAATATTCCCACCCTATATAGATATCCCTAGATTTTGTGACTCACAGCCAACGTAGATTATTCACCCAAGGGCCTATAATATCACTCCACAGACCTCATCAAATACTCACCACCGCTCACCGGCACCTGTCATATCGAATCTATCAAATTTTGCCAATTCAACCCAAGCCCAACGAACCATTAAGGCATCAAAATTCAGTCTCGGAAAATAGAACATGCACCAACCGATTCGCCCTATCAGAAGAATCCCGACGGTAGATGCCTACAACCAGTGGGCGGACGTAAGTGCTTTGCCCGTAGGGAGCATAAATAATGCCAACATGTAAAACAGGTCTACGATCACGATGGGAACATTCTCCAACTTCAGGACGACGAAGCTTTCGATGCAATAGTCCCAGGACTCCTAAGAACCCGCCCACCCTCCAGGATCCTGGACCTAGGGTGCGGCACAGGCCGCAACACCACCAAACTCTACCGCTCACTCCCCGAAGCGACAGAGATTGTCGCGATGGACGTGAGCGAGAGGATGATGTTCAAGGCGAAGGCACGAATCGCTACCGAACCTCCACGGGATATAAAGGTCACCTGGGTACTCCACGACATTGGAGGGGATTCCCGGATTCCCCCGGAGGCGAAGGGGGTTGATGCTGTCATCTGCACGCTGGTTGTGGAACACCTTCAATTAGGTGTGTTCTTTGAAGCCGTGAAGGGGGCTTTGATGAAGGGTGGGTGGATGTACTTAACGAACATGCATCCTGAGCAAGGGATTTCGTCTAGAGCTGGGTTTGTGGCAAAGGAGGGGGGTCAGGAGGTCAAGATTCAGGGGGTGTCTTTTAATCATTCGATTGAAGGTATTTTAGAGGCTGCAAGGGAAGTTGGTTTGAGGCTGGTGGGAGAAGTGGAGGAGAGGGGCGTTGATAATGCAGGGCATGCGGAGCAGCTGGGGAAGAGGGCAGACAAATGGATTGGAGTGAAGATGCATGCTGCTATGGCATTTTGTTTGGACGCAGATTAGGTGCGGCACCTGTTATTTATGATAAATCGCGTTAGTATACGGTAGATGTGATTTAGTCTATCTATGCTATATACTATTAATGCGGTTATAAGGTGTGTGTAATGCCTTCGTGTATGGCAAGAACTGGAATAATGAAGCCTCACGCTAAGACGTTGGAGCTGTCTCTCCCAGTAAGGTCTGTCGTATTTTCTTTTTTGTCTGCCCTTGTGGAGGACTGAAAGCAAGTGTTTTTCAGGGTGATTTCCCCCTTTTACCCAAAGAGGGGAATACTAAACGTCTCAGCGTTGGATTCAATTATCCCAGCTCCTACGGTAAATATACAGCTCTCTTTGTGCTCTTCGACTACTTTCCCCCCCTCCAGACCCCCAAGCCTAATGGCCTAGGTCTGGAAAGAACATGCTCCGAATTCTCCTTTCATGGCTCAGCAAATTATCATGCTCCTTAACAGCCCTCAAGAGGGTATTCTCCTCATTGTGCCATTTCAGCGCCAATATCAGATGCGTGTATGCAAACACCGAAGCGTCGAACAGCCCTGGGTCTCTACCGCCAAAGAACCACATATCGCTCTCTAATATCGTAGAGATAGCTTCAAGGGCATCACCAGCATCGGCATATATTTTGCGCGGGTCAAGGACTCCTCCGGGACGGGCTTGCAGTAGCTGTTGCCGCACAGCAGCCTTTGCCTGTCGCAGAAGAAAGGAGGAAACAGCAGAAACCGAACTCCCACAATACAATATGCCGGCAAGATCCTGCGAGTTATTCGGTTCGAGGTAGAGGGTGTATAACTAACACCGCACAAACATGTATACAAGGTCAGCTCAGCAAATTTAACAATGGCACCAAGAGGCCTAGAGAGTGTGAGAGCGCTAGGGGGGGGTAGAAAAGCTACCCAAGCATCCCTCAACTGAGCATTAATCAACGCTAGAAAAGCCTTCGCCCGAGCATTATCCATATCCACCATATTCAATGCATACCCATGCTTCTCGGCCCATGCGGCGAGCTTATTCGATGGGACGACCGCCGCCTCCATGGATTCCGACATGGGCTTCTGCTGCTGCAAGATCATGAAAGGTAGCGCGCCCGTTGGAGAAGCATGGTTATTCGATGGGGCCGTTTTAAACTCGATTCCATTGAACTTCAAATATGCCTAAACTCCACCAAAAAAACCGAACCAAGCCACCCCCGCTAAAGATCAGCCGTCGGATTCCCTTGTTTTCCCCTTATTATAATATTCTCTTTTTTTTTTTTTTTTTTCAAATAAAATAAGATAGAATAAAATAATGCGGTCAAGGCAAAAAAAAGCAAAGCACGATAGATAACAAGACGGATTTCTTTATATATACCTGCCACTTCAAACAGCTCGGGTTAAAGCTCGGGTTGCCGGAGACAGCGTCCTCAGGCGTGGTGAAGACATACAGCGACGGGACGGCGTCAAATTTCGGGCATCGGGAGGGGAGTGAGTTCGCGGGGTAGGTTAGGAGCGGGAAGTAATTGAAAAGGGTTTTCAAGAATTGAGGTATTGGTAACGAGACCATTGGAGGAGGTAGATGTGCGGTTGATTGATTACGGCAGTTGGACCCTTTTTCTGGTTCCTTCTTTCTTTTTTCCCCGATTGTTTCAGTGAGTTTGGTTGTTTCCATGTGGTTTGTGGGACAGAAAAAGTTTTTAGTTTGCGCGGATGACTAAGCAGACATAGAGTATCACTCTGTTCGCGATGATCTCAGCGGGCCCAACTCAAACCATAAATACATTCAAAACCTAAAATAGGGAAATTAGGAATTCTAAGAAATGTAGCCGATAAAAAACTAAATGCCCCGGCAACCTCAATACCAGCAGATAAAAAGCCGAACGTCATAAAAAAGGTGCTATGAACCAATCTGTGCTGTCTTAAAAAACAATAATAATATTATACAGGCAAGAAAAACACCCACCAACCACCTCCTCGGCGAGTGTAACGGACCAGCTGCAAGACGGGGGAGGGGAAACGCCGGAAAAGTCTGGAAAAGCTTTGCCTACTGGTCCCATAAAAACTATGCGAAGCACCTCCGCCAGGCTTTCCCAAGTTACACCGGTAGCAAATCTAAGCAAGCAAGACCTCACCCGAGACCTCGAGAGTCGGTGTTTGCTCCCACAGGCACTGGACCACACTGCAGTGCTTCTCACTGAATGCTTTTGCTCATTGGGGTGTTTTGCACGTAAATTTTCCTTTCCCGCTTGTGTTCCGTCCACCTTTCCGGGAGCTCCGCGTTTTTGGCAGACGGTGAGAGTGCAAGTAGGAAAGGAAGTGCACCATTGGGATGTGGGAACGCCATACCACAACTAGATGTCCCAAGGGTTGTACAAACACTATCAGCTAGGTAAGATCCTCGACCCAGAGAGATAGAAATAGTTTGCTCGCTCCTTTCATACTAGGCCAAGATCTTTAGCCTGACGGCACCCGGCTCCTAGCAGTGGAGATACTACAGGAAGCCTTATTTTGTATTTCCGACCAGGTGGGGGGGCATATCTGCCGATTCCTCGTTAAATTTTGCTCTCTTTTCCTTCTTTCTTCCTTCTATACTAATACCCCCGGCCTGCTAGGAACACCCCATTATTACCAGGCGCAGGTATGATATCAGAACAGAAGGGGGAAAGAGATCAGATTATGTGGGTTATCAGACCACCAGATCATCAGATCAAAATTTTGAGATATGATGAATTGAGCGGTATGATACACAATACCGGCAAGAAGGTAAGGAACCCTGGAAATCTGCTGCTTATCATACCTTGCATAGCAGGGACACCGGGCGGAATTGCCGGGTGTCCCAGGAGAGGAGAAATGCTGCAGTGATCGCACCGCGGGGCTCCGGTGCTGACGGCCAAATTTAGGCAATTTTGGTTGGGACACCACTTGCTAACGCGATATTGCTTTGGGACAGAACCTATTTCAACCTTCTCCCTTTAGCTTCTTCCGAACACTTCTATTGCTGGCCCAAGTCACTAAATGCGAACACAATAGAAATAATGAGGTGGTTGTTTAAGTTGAGTTGTAGATGGGGATGCAAGGTTACCCGGGTTTATTGTTTGGACGAAACGCCTGTATTCATGAGACTGGGAAATACATAAAGGTTAGTAAAATTTGAATTATAAAATCCTGCATCAGGGGTGGAATCCAATGATCAAACATGCGAAGAAAAAATACATAAAAATCTGCTGAGAAAAACCCCTAATGAAGAGCTGACAGGTCTGTATGATACGTTGGGACGCTACCCTGCTGACACTGATGAAAGGCTGCTTCTTAGGGGTACGACACCCCATGCTGACAGCTGACTGTCCCGAGTGGTGCGACCACTGCAGTATGATACCTGTACTGCTCATGATTCGCATGTGCCTATCTCTTATTTGCCGCACAGTCTTTTAGCATCAAGGTGCTACAAGTCCCCACTCACAAGGGTGGTGAGACACAATCAAATGCTTGTGTATTGCCCTTTCATGTTACTATATCGTAAGTGCCACTTATACTTTCGGTGCCAATCATATAAAATCACTCGCTAGTGGAGACCTCATCTCAACATCCACTCAATGTGTGCCGCACTTAGTTAGCATTGCCTGCAAGGCCAGAAACGGCAAAGTTAACAAAGCATAATGTACAGACAAAAGACCCAGAAATACTGGGATTCCCGCATTGTTCCCGGGCGGAGGGAAAGAGAGTCAGAGCGGGGAGAATTCAACCGCTTCTATATATTCGCACCAAGGGCCCGTGAGTGTTTAGATATGACAGCTCCCTATTACGAAGTTCATTGCCCGCTGTGCCACTGAATGCTTTAGCTCCGGGCTCGGGCCCCTATCGACAAACGTTCCAGTTCCTGGAGTCATCATCTATAGCTAGCGGTTGGCCTAGTTTAGGTATTATATCTCGTGAGCCAATACGGTAGGCGTCCAAGACAATACTAATCTCCGCCTAGCTGCCAGCAGCAAAGTGGGAGAGAATCCCGAAATTCAAATTCAACAACCGGAGCGAGTGATTTGAAAAAAACGAATTCAAGAACCCTGGAGGATCCGGCGGAAACGTACTTCTTTAAGCAAGCGAAATTCGAATCGAGAAGAGAGCTCAACTAGGCCTTCCATCTTGTGCAACAAGAATCGAAGTCGCCACCCAAAGGTAATACCGCTGCTTCCGGGGTGCGTTATCGCTGTGAAACAGTTGCGCCCACCGACTATTTCCAGCGGGTGATGTCGAGTACCGGTAGTTCATCCACAGACCCCAAGTCTGCCCAAATGGTGCTTGGGGAGTGCCGGCGCCAATTGAAGAATATATAGGGAGAGCCTTCAAAGCACAAAGAGCAGCTGACCCAAGCCATGTACATTCCACTTGCAAGCATCAGCGGGCACCCACAAGTGATGCCGGGAACCCCGTAGAGAGGCTTCGGCATCTCAATACTCGAGTACCGTACGATACTTTCCTCTCAATCCGGAAAACCATCTCCAAATTCGAACAGCTACGGGAGCGCCTTATTGGCTATGCCAGCGCCTTACCCAATATACTCGACTAAAAAGCCCGGTCTCAACTTTCGGGCGGTTCAAACCTACCTTCATTTGCCAAACCCCGCTTTTCAATCCCTTCCTCGCCCAACCCTTCCAAACTCATTCCGCACCAGCAGCAACTATGATATCCTGACATTAGGACCCTTCTTCTGCGCGTAACCCGTAATCTCAAGCCCACCGCCACAAATAGGCTCCACTACTATAGTCTACCGGTATTCCTACCCTTCCTTCCTCTACCTGGCAAGCAATGGCGTAACAATCCTCAACCAATTTGCCCGGTCTGCGACGCGAAGATCATGACGCAAACTTAGGTATTTGCCTTTTTCGGAAAATACCGAGCAACTGCTGTGTGCGGAAGCGCCCGCCGCCAAATGCTGCAGAGTGCTCGTCCGAGTGCTCGGGCACAGACGCTAGTGATGAGGTGGACAGGGCAACCCATGAACAACCCGAGACTTCTACCTGTACTGATATCATCGATGCTTTTGCTCAAAGATATGCTCTTGGGCCACCTATACCCCCCCGTCCGTCTAACCACGATCGCCCACGACACTATTATAGTAATACTCGTATTATCACAACCACGATACTCTGACTATCAACCGGCTAGCCAGCAGTTGGGGCACGCGGGTACAGGCGCAACGGTCACTCGCACGGCCTAGTCGGAGTCGCACGCTGTGGCGGCCTTAGTCATCTGCCAGCCAACCGGAGAGCAAAGATATCCAGTAGTCTATCCTTTTGCGTGATTGGCCTACCGATAAATTTCTGTGTCCACGAGCACGGTACTCGAGTGGTGCGCGACTTCAACCCGACGGCTACTTGAGCAGAGCACGAGTGCTGTACAGTACGAGTATAGTACTCGAACAGTGAGCGAAAAGGAGAATTTAGAAGAGTGGAAAGAAGATGCAGAGGACCCAGTGCGGTAAGCAGGCAACGGACGGTATATATTTGATATAACCAACGAAAGCAAATGCAGTACGTAAGGCACACAATACAATACCGACTGAGATCCTTCCTCAAAGCCAGGAATAGAAAAAAGAATGAGAGGAAGCAGAACCCCAGCTTCCGTACGAATAATTAATGAAAATATAATACTGAACCGAAACCCAGTCTTGACTGAAACAATTGATACAGTACAAACAAAAATGGATATCGCAAGGAACTTACGCTAACCTGAAATAAAATGGTATGATATGAACGAACCAAATCAATGAATACAGTAGCAAAGCTTAACGGTAACTATAACTTGAAAAAAGAAATAATCCCCAACTCCCCTTTCCAGAGAGAGGGGAAAGGAAAAAAGACAAGCCAAGTCAGGATAGGACATCCCCAGGCAAACAGAAAAAAAAAATAAAGGTATCCGAAATTGGCAGGAAATGTAAAAGGAAAGAAACAAAAAGGAACAAAAAACAACCAATTAACTAACCTCATCCTGACATGGCTAGCTACGCGTCGTTTCCCCCGAAGAGAAAAGAGTAAAGTGAAATTCCCCCAAATAGTAACCCCGACCAAAAAATCTAGTGTACACACACAAATGACAACCCAAAGAAGAAAGAGCAGAGAGACGGGAGAAGAAAAGGAGAAAAGAAAAGAAACCCTCAAGCAGCAACAACCCCAGCCTTCTTCCTCTCAGTGTCCAAACTCCCACTGGCATACCCATCGTCCAAATCATCTGACAATCCAGCCAACCTCTTCTGCAGAGAATTGCAAAAGTCAATGACCCTCTTGCAGTCATCCTTCTGCACGCCGGCCCGCTTAGACACGTTCTTCCCGCCGATCCAAACCCTAAGAATGCCCGCGGCCTTATCAACATTCTCACCGACATCCGCAGCCCAACGATCGTCGCTGACAATGAGCTGATTGAGCGTCTTCCAGATAGCCACAAAACCAAGGAGACCAAGCTTGTTCTTAACGTCGCCGGATTCCTGGCCCTGCCAGTCGAGCTCGCTGAAGAGGCGGATGGCGCCGGCACGGGAGCTATTGCGGAGGAGGTTTAGGGCCATGGCGCAGCGGATAGCAATTTTGATGTCTGTTGTCACGGCTGTGGGGGTGTGGGGTCGGGATACCATGATTCGGGGAACACCGTTGAGAGCTGGTTCATGGGGTTGGATATCTTCCTCGAAGGCTTTGAGTGCTGCGCGGAGAGTTTCACCGTCGTCCTTGTCTTCTAAAATTGCTCTTGTGACTAAAGTTCGGAGTTGGGCTTTGCTGTTTGGTGGAGCAACGTTCAATGCGGCTTCAAGGTCTTCGGCGATCCTGCTTCGAGTGAGTTCGGTGTTTCGCGTTTTAAGGTTTGCGGCAAGAACCCCCTGGAGGACCAAACTAGAATACCAGGCGGCAACAGCATCCAATGGCGAACGAACCGACTCATCCTCAACAACGGTGTCCATGCCTTCGTCGTAACCTCCGCAATTCTCACCAGTTCCCCTGTCGTAAGCAAGGTTGTAGGCTTTCTGAATGATCTTGCTGTGAAGAACTTCGTTGGGGTCGAGATCAAGGAGGCGGGCAAGATGTTCCGGAAGGTTCTCAACCGAAGAATCGGTATTGCTCGAACTCTTTTGCTGGACGTTCCTTGCCTCGAGCCAATAGTAGTTAGCAAGCCAATTGGCAAAAGACTCGAAGCTGCTTCCAAGATCCCAAAAGAGAACTCTGATGTGGAGGGCATTAAGCATCAAACGATTTGGAGTTGCCGGTAAAGTTAAGGAGGCCAAAAGGGTAAGTAGAAGTCTCGAGTGAGTGATAGTAGCATCGCCCCCAGCAAGCTGAGCATCTAAGGCAATACACCACGCCTTGATCCGAGCGGCTTCATGCTCCTCGGTCATGCCAGTAATCAGAGCATAACCGTTCCATCCGATGAGCTTGCGGAGACTAAGCTTCAAGGTTTTACAGGCTAACGCAGTGATTTCGAGCGCAAAAGAATGACGGGGCACCCAAACCGATTGTATAGCAGTAAGCCATGCGGTACGACGGACCTCCAGAGATGAAGCTAGAGATGGGACAGGCGATAGAGCGGCGCTGTTGAGTGTGTTGGGCTTTGACTTTCCCTTGGTCTTAGAGTCGAAAAAGCTTGGTATGATAACATATATAACTGCCGAAACAAGAAGTACCATCCTGAAGGCCAACCAAAATAGGTGACTCCCAGCTGTAGCTGAAGACTCGGAGATACCAAACATCTGCAATATTGCGGTAGGGAAAGCAGTGAGCTGACGGGTTCCATTTTCTTGCTCCTGCAACCCGTTTGCAACCATCAAGCCCGCCAAACTTCCCACCATCAACCTACTCATCAAGCCACCACCAGGCCCACCCCCGCCGCCCCTAGACCCACTACCCGATTGACCAGTGCCTCCCATCGAGCCGCCCATAGTAGCCAACTTCTCAAATGCTGCCAACCGGTTCTTCAACTGATCGTTCTCGTCCTGCAGTCTCTTCGTTCGTTTCTCGAGGTGCCTAATATATTCGGTAGCCTTCGCTAAGACGGTAGCTTTATTGAGCTTGTGTGCAGGTGTCAATCCTTCGAGATCTTCTTCATCGTCGTCTTCGCCCAATTTTGAAGTACCGGCCATAACCCGCAGCGAGGGAACCGAGTCTCTCAGGGCCGCAATCTTATCGTTAAGATTAGTCCGATATCGCTTCTCAATCATATTGTGGGCCGTTTTCTTGGGTTGATGTTTCCGGCCAGTGGTCGGTGCCGGGGCCGGGGCCGACGCACCATCATCCGGTGCTGCGTCGTCGGTGGTAGTCTTTCGTTTCTTCGGACGAGGGATTGTATTATTGTCATCGCTATGCGAATCGTGAGCACGGGAATCTGAGCTACTCGGGGTGTGATGTGGTGATAAAGAGGGCGATAAGTTGTTTACCAGGGGCGTTGGTTCTTGTGATTGGGGTGTTTGCTGTCGCTGTTGTCGTTGCTGGGAAACCTGCTGAGCTTGGGGAGGGGGTTGCCATCCGACAGGCGTAAAATCCTCCCGTTGCTGAGCTTGATTTCTCCACGCCAACGGAGAATATGACTCGGGGTTATTCCCCTGAGCTTGCCCTACCGACCCAGAACCCCCATAGTTGGTGAAGTCGAACAACGAATCGTTCTCCTTCCCGAATGGATATGCCCCCTCCAGGGCGGTCTGTGTAGCGGGGTCAATCAAAGATTGTGTGGGAGAAATTGTTGCTTGTTGAGAGTTTCCGAAATAGGGGCCAGGAGAGTTGTCGTTCTCAACTTTGATACAGTCGTTGAGTGGTGTAGCAACTTGACCTTGTTGTTGATTTGACGGTTGCCCTTGCGGTGACATGAAGTCCCAAGCCAGATTCGCCAGAATCCCCTCGTCAACCGGCGAAAAGAAAGTAGCGTCGTTTGAATTCCAGGCAACGTCGTGGTCGAAGCGAAGTGATTCTGGTGAGTGAGAGGTAACAGAACCGGATGATAGACCCGGAGGGGAGGCAGAATTTCTGTTATCGATAGGAGAAAGTGATAAAGAGGTATCAAACACGCTAGTAGGAGACCCCCCTAGGCTATTATTAGGATACGGGTTGTTAACGTTGTTTGGAGCTGTATTGATGTCGGTGCTGAGATTTTCGGGATCAGCTTCCAGTCTCGCCAGAAACTGAGCGCAAGAGTCGTAATCAAGATCCATCCTCGCGGGAGTGGTAAGAGGGGAGTCTTTTGAGTAGAGAGAAGAGGTCTAAAGCGAGGCGATGACAACAAGATGAAAGGTATGGTCAGGCCAGGAAGTGAAAAGTGTGCTGTTGAGACGAGGATCGCGGTGGACTGATGATGCTAAAGGTGAGGAAGGCGGGGGTGTGTAGGGTGTTGACCGGGGCAGAGTGCAACGCCTCCAAGCGAGAATGGCCCGAGGAGTGGGCTGACAGTAGCCTGATGTTCAGAGAAATTCGCGTGGTGCTCCGATCCTCTTCCAACAGCCCCGTCAAAAAGTCGCCTGTCGCCTGTTCCTGACAACTGGCTTGCAAATTGCCTACATTTCCCCCCCCTATACTCGAGTATTTTGGACCTTGGAGATGTGGTCGAGTACATTCCAGCCTCAGAACGGCCCACCTATCATACCTCTTGGCTATTTTATTGATCCCATTCCCCACTCGGTTGAGTGAGTTCATTCAGTTCTGTAATGAAGAGAGCCGTCCTCATTTCCTCTTTCCCTTCATATATATATATTATATACGCTACCCTTTTCATGCTTCATAGTCATACCCTAAGGTGTTCTCAGGACCCATCCCTGGGTTATGTCGCTCTCTATCGTGCACAATATGATGCCGCTGACCACTTTTTTCTTGGCTAACCGAGAACCAAACAAAATTGGCATACTTATTTGTACCACCAGTATACAAGCATCATAATATTATCATACGGTATCATTGATACCAAGCTCAGGCAAGAGGCTATGGAAGGGTTATTCGTGGTTAACCGGTCAAATAGATTTCCGTCTGTTCCAGTTAATTAGTTCCTATCCTTGCACCACCGGAAGGTTGATGAAGAGTTAATTTAGGCTAACCTGCAAAATAACCCCCGTCTCGTGCGAATATCATACGAAAACATCTCTCCGGGCATACAGTAACTTGTACGGATACCGGGTGCAATACCCATGCTGTAAAAACTCTTTGAAATCCACCCCCTCTCTCTCCCCCAGCCCTATAACCTCCGGATCCAGGGGGTTACCATAGTGTTCTCCTATCATAGCATGGAACGAGATCAGGCCACTACCGTACGAGTACTCGAGTAGATGATTCGGACCTCATTAACCGGTATTCGCATCTCTCTCAGCCTATCAAACCAAAAACTATCGTGGGCTGACGGACCGATCTCCGCTGATAACCTGTTTGTTGATTCAAGAGGTTTTTCGGTGTCGAACTATGGAAAGCATCACACCAGCTTCAATACCATAAGTCTCTCCCTAGCTGTACCGATCTATGGTCCGCTACCCCGACACCGACATCACACAGAATTTATGGTGTATCATAATGCGAGCACCGGTACTCGAGTACTCGAGTACCGTATGTACGATACTGGCATGTGTCTCCTAATCATTTACTGTACTAGTACAAATACCGGTACTGTACCCATGAGAAAGTTGGTGAACAGTTAATAAAGGCTAACCCGTCTTGTACAAAAACTTCTCCCGGGTACAAGTAAGAGTACAAGTGCTTGTATGGCACTGCACGGTGGCGGTACTCGAGCCGTAGGGTGAAACCTGGGGAAGAAAATACGTTCCCCGAAAACCACGCGACAAAGGACAGATCCGACCGACAAGATAGGTGTGGGACTTGCACCCACGAGCCATTGAGGTTATTTTTTGGTTCATATTTGGTTTTCACAGAAATATTTTTTGATCGCTTTTTTGATCTTTCCCTATTGTGTGATATTGCTTATTTATTTATTTATTCCTCTTTAAAGGCCCTGAAGACATCTCGAGTTTGGAAGTCTAGACTCTTTTTTTCCTTTTTCTTTTCCTTTTTTTTTTTTTTGCCAGGGCTCCTTCTCCCGGCAATGTTCAATTGACGCTCCAGCCGCCCAGAGGCCGGGCCAAATCCTTTACCCAACCAAAATTCATGGGCAACGACGATCCCCAGAATAATGGTTGGCTCACACCACCCCCCAGGGCTTTTTTTTTCCTGTGATCGTACGATTTTCTTCCTGTTTATGTTGTGTGGTAACCTTGCACGGTTAGTCCTCAAGTTCGTGCACCCCCAGAAAGACTTTTTTTAGCAAGGATCTTTTTGTGGAACTCGTACAAAGGGCGGGCCTACCCTACTCGTAGCGCTTACCAAATCGAGGTCTTTTAGGGATCAAAAACGGTGAGCTTCCCAACAAGGGGACATTTGTGACTCTTCCGCCTTCCCTATTGAACTGCCTTCTTTTTTTGACAAAAAACAAAGCAATTGTACTTTGTTGTTCTGCCGTCGGCTGCAGACAGCTTTTTTGGGATACTACCGCTTCGGGGCGTTTGAGCAGAGGGGTGAGAATGACGTTGAGGACCCCATAAGGTCGCAGATTAGCGGGGCCATTCTTGTCTCATATTTGATCTCAGAGGTCGTCCCTGCGTAATGACGGCCCATTGATGGGGCGGAGGGAGGTATGGTCGGAAGAACTCAGGCAAGAGAGAGCAATCCCTTCCCGTAAATGGTGGTGCTGTAAGTGCGAGCGAGAGTACTCGAGCACAGCAATGAATGTGGGAGCAGGAAAGTGTAATAGTAAGTTAAGGTTATCCCACGTTGCTAATATCTCACAGTTATGCTAGCCGAACCAGCGAGCAACTCTAACCAATAAGGAGCATGCATATGATATTACGCAGATTGATAGAGTAGAACCGAATGCAGCTACTCGAGTATATGATACCCTTACGATAAATTTACCGGGAAATGGATCATCCCCAGCAGAGCAGAGTAGAGCAGTAGGGCAAAAAAGGACTGCGCACGAACACGACACCGGCAGCAGGAGAAGCGGTTATTTTTCCAGTGCAATTGGTGCATTACGACCAAGCAATGAAGCCAAACCCCGAAGCGGCGAATGTCTGGGAGGGGGTGGAGGTTTTCTCCGCAGGAAATCTCACGATGATATCAAAGGGCCGCTATGCACGAGGAATTGATAAAGGCAAGATAAACAAGCAAATAAAGCCTCTCAAGCGGCGAGATGGAGAAATGCGAAGCTGGGAAGTTCAAGGGGAAGGGGAAGGGGAAGGGGAAAGGTAAAAAAAAAAAAAAAAAAAAACAGGTAAAAAAGAAAGGAAGAGGAGATGAACCGGCGAAGCAATTATTACTATATACCAGCATTCAATTCCCGGCCAAGAGATGTACCGTAAAAAAACATATCTCTCGGGCCCAATACGCCAGTCAACAAGTCACGCGCAGGACAGTTTTTACTTTGATCTCACCTTGGTTCACCCCGATGATTGCCCTACTGCTCGTGGCCGTTTTCTGTTCTTCCTGTTTTCTGCTGCACTAATTGACTTTCAAGCAGTGATTTTGGCGGTGCTATGTGGGAGAGTTGGACTTCTCCCGACTCCCCATTCTCTCATCTCGAGCTCTAATATACTAGCACGGGTAAGGGCGACACATACCGCAGCCGGCACTGTTGCGGTGGTCTGGTATCTCCTCGCTGCTCCTCTCAATGGCTCGAGGGGTGTTGCTCGTCGAGAGGAAAGTAAACCCCACAGACCTCTAATCTGCAACAAGTTGCGCACACCTAAATCTCCTAACTAGCTGAGTATAAGTTAAGTGTAAAGTGTAAAAGTATAATTTGTATCACATTTTAAATTACACTTGCAAGACTGCTCAGTATTGTACCCGTACAGCACAGTTCCATCCCAAAGTTTGCATCCTGCCGTCGGCGCTCCAAGCTCAGCCATACATAACCATCCCCCAAAATCTCATTCAGATAATTATTTTACTTAGCACCTTTCTGCCGGAACCACAGTAACAGCACGGTAGCAGGCTCTTTGCTCTAATCCACCGCTGCTCCTCCTGCGCATAATGTTGGTGCATACATAAGAAAAAAACGCTGCCCCCAACTCCTCCAAAAGTCCAAGCAGAGCCGACCCCAGTACGAGTAACTTAACAGCAAATCATTGAAACCGTTTTTGTCACTTCGTCACTTTTCTTTCGAACATCCTCGCCACCGCCTCATAAAAGCTCACGCAAGAGGAAGAACAGAACGGACAACAGACACATACCAGAGTGTGCGGACCCGAGACAAGCCCGAAGCCGAGCTCCACTTTCAGAGTTAAATAATAAATAAGAATAAGAGGAATTCCACACACACCTCCGCAAAAGGGAAAAAGAAAAGAAAGTTACCTTTCTTTGCAAGACCCGCCGCGAAGGAAAAAAAAAGGTCACGATGTCCGGTTTACGCCCGACCGCCTCTGCTTCTTCTTTGGCCTCTATTACCAACCGTGCCCCCAGCTCCTTCACCCTTCCCTCAAATACTCACTCATTCCCCCTCGTCCATCCACCACCACAACAACCATCATCCCCAACACCCTCACCATCCACTTTTTCCTCCGAACATTCACTTGATCACCCACAGGGTGCCCGCGATAGTTCTTGTCGCTCTAAATCAGAAACGCCTTCGCCGCCGGGATCCGTGGAGGAAATACCACCAATACAGACTCAATCCCCACCGAGCCCGCATCAAAACTACAACCATCGCCGCAATCGAACATCAAACTCCCCAATAGCCAACCAATTTCTCATGCTTAGTGGCGAGCGACCTCCATCACCGTTAACGCTAACCTCTACACTCGCCCCCCCGTCCGTAATGCCAATGACCGCCGCAGGCGTTTCCGCAAGCGCATCGGTAGCGAAGTCCACCTCCTCAAGGAGATCACCAGCCGCAACCTTAAAGCTCTCAATGCTCCCCTCAGCTCCGGCCTCAATGGTACAACCTCCCACCAGCGCCGCTGCCACCGCAGCAGCAGCTTCACAAATGTCCGCTACTTCGGCTTACATCCACCATCACAAGGCGTACGCACACTCGCTATCGGTGCAGCACAAGCTACAATTACATCAGAAGGAAATCATCTCCCAGGCCACCAGGGCCACCGGCATCCCCCCGCACCTACTCAGCACTGGACCCATGTCACCACGTTTAGTACCTCTCAGGTCGCCGGGCCCGGTTACCCCCCTTGCGCTCGAGGACAACCCGGGCGGATTCTTTGCGTCGCACGCGGGAGCGCTGGAGCACCAGCAATTGAGTCAGCAGTTGGCAATGGTTGCTTCTGGAGGTGCGATGCAGTCATGACATCAATCGAGCCCGGGGAATGGCAAGAAGAGGAAAAGGGAAGAAGTGAATATTATCTCTATTGAGTCGATTTCTTGATGAAATTCTTGTTCTGTCATATCATTCTCGGTTCAATTTCTTTTTCCCATCATTTGCTCATTTATCATTCTCATTTATTCTATCACTTTCGGTTTATCTCATTCTTGCATACCCAGCACTAATGGGCCAGGCTGGAGGGCCGGATTTATTTGTGCAACAGGGCATAGGCGTACGGTTGTTTTTTTTTGTTTTTTTCCATGTTACTTTTTTTTATCCATATGTTCAAAAAGATATCTCTAACGGCGCAAAAAAAAAAACTCCCCACCCGAATCGAAACGAAATGAGGGTGATTGGAGAACCAATCAATCAATTCCTCCGCCAAGAAAAAAGAAGAAAAAGAAAAAGAAAAACCCTAAAACGAGAAGAGACTACGGCGATTGGAGAAACAAACAATCTCTCTCTGCCAAGAAAGAAAAAGAAAAAAAGAACGAAGCGAAACGAAGTAAGACATTCCTTTGTTACAAAGAAGCTACTTGTACTGTATAATATTACCATTCGACATATATTACAATTGCTGCTCTTTTCCCGCTCCCGAACTACAAACAATTTTGTATATACTCGCCACCATCTTTCCATACATCCCTCCTCCGCTTTCTTCATTTTCTCCCAGGGTTCAATCCTCATCTCATTTTCCGCTTTAGTTTTAAGCTACTGTACCACGGCTCCTGTTAGTTACAAGTATAGCTAGCTCCAGCACAGCTCAGCACTTAGTCCATCATAGTTCCCATCGGAGGAACCCAATCCAGTCCAGTTGTTACCCAGACTATCTAGGAATCACATCTACCTTATCGTGCATACCATACCCACCACCGCATTCAATCCATGAAAAATAGCCTCCAATTCACTCAACTCATCCACACGAAAATGAATGCGCGCAACACATCCCCCCATTCAACCCGAATCAATCCAATTGTTACATTTCCTTTAATGAGCGGTATATATAAACAAGTTATGTCATCAGCGGGGCAACATACCGACTGGCAGACTGATAATCGAGTCAATCAATCAATCAAATCAACAGCATCATCATCGCCACCATCATACCTACCTCACTCCCACTCTCACTCTCACTCCTCCCCGCATGCACACATACATACATACATACATACATACATACATACATACATACATATACATACATACATACATACATACATACATACATACATACATACATACATACATACATACATACATACATACATACATACATACATACATACATACATACATACATACATACATACATACATACATGGTGTGCCATACATACATTTTTTACATTTTTACATTTCACCCACCAAATTCAGGCTTCATACCGTACCATACTGTACGGGTATCAGTACAAAGCGGTGGGAGCCCCATCAGCATTGCCATCATCACCACTCAATCAGTCGCTGCTACCGGCTAGGATCCGCGCATTGAGATAAATAGGCGCAGGGATCGCCCCAGAGCAGCTTTGATGATCATTGCAACTGGAACCGCGCATTGACCAACCTGCCAAATCAACTACAGTATGTAATCATCTCCCACTACGGTACTGAATGTGCGGACGGGTATCTTACTGTGCTCGAATAGTGCTCGGTGATGAGCCCTCGGCCGGCTCCCGCGCGGCAGACGGTAATATGGTGGAGGGGTTGCACCGTGCAATACCATGGAAGAGCATCATTGTGCGTGCTTGTCGTTGCCTGGTCTGGCACTTTGTTTCGTTAGGTGTTAGGTGATTACGTTTCCCACATTTCTGGCACGGTAGTAATTTGGGTTCATCGGGACGACGATAGGTAAAGTGTTGCAGGTCTTCCGGGTGTGAAGGAATCTTGGTGTTCATCAGTGAAATATTGAAAACAAACTGGAGTATCAGAGGTAATCGCTTTCAGTGCGCTGTGATGTGAGTCTTTTCAAGTATTTTTTTTTTCTTGTATGATATTCCTTTCGCACTTTATTTCTCGTCACTGTACTGTACTATACAACTTCTGAGTTCTCGTATCATAATATTATCATAAGGTACAATAAATGCCCCCGCGTACCACCAAGTCCACAAAAGTAAACCAAAAGTATCACTTCCCTCCAAATTTTCAACTTCGAAAACCCCCGCAAATATTTAGTCCAGTCCTATCCGTCCTAGCCCGGCCAACAACCCACTAACTTACCGGTAATCCCCAACAACCATGACTTCACGCCCCCCACGCTGAGTGCAAGGGCGCATGGTGAGATTCGCGCTAGGCGGAAACGGTGGAAACGGCGGTGTCCTCTTGGTCTTCTCGGAATGTTTGGTCCACCCTTAGTCTACTTTGCACGATGGTTTGGATGGATGGACAGATGGATGTGGTATCCGAAATGTTACTGCGTTATTCCGCACGAGGCTTCGCGAGGCTTTTTTTTTTTTCTCCTTTCCTTTTCTTTTCTGCCCGCTCGTGAGGCTAGCTGGCTGGTTGGCTGCGATGATGACTTTACGGTTACCATGCTCGTAACTGTAGTGCCGTGGTGGATTGGCTGCTTTGCAGGGCGTTTGATTGGTGACCAAATGGCGAAGGGAGGGA
>QLOI01000777.1:21765-67876 GCA_003313605.1 Tuber umbilicatum | reverse complement strand
GGGGGGGGGGGGGGGGGGGGGAAAGCGTGGGTTGCTGCTGGGAGGGTTATTTGCTCGTGGATGTGTGTATGTATGTTTGTATGCACGAATGTGTTTGTGGGCACGATATGTATGCAAACTGTGCTGTACCGTACTCGCACTCTAGTATGGATGTATGGTCGACAGGCTACAGCATTAGTTTTCACAGCACTCTCTGTGGTTTCGGGCTAGCGGTGCCCGGTGAAGGCGGTATTTTTACCACCACATCATCTGGCGAGCTGCCATAGTACCCGTATAGCCAGGGCTAAACCCTTCAGGACGCAATCGCAAGCCTCACTCCGGCCTCCCCTCATTTCAACCTAAAAGTGTCTGCCGGTTCTCGCCAGATACCGGTAATGCGGTATCATGAGCAAAGGCATCGATTCGTGCGAGGAGGGAAAGAGGATTCCTGGGAGTCAAATCATTACTAGCTGACTCGAATAGTGTAGCAGAGGGTGCCGTACCACACTCGGGAGTCCTTTTCCGGCTCAATAAAAAGGGTTTTTACCTCAGTCACCTCCCCCCGTGGCCAGAGGGAAGAGATACCTGCCGTTACTCGAGCACGATATGCACAAAATTCAATCCACAACCGACACCAGCACGTTTTGACCCGTTTGTGGGCCGGGGTATGCGCGACTGTGCGAGCACTCGAGCAGCCGCAATTGATCTCCCACTATGATATCACGCCGCTACGATACCGGTACCATCACTCGTAGTTGAGCGGCGCTCGCGAACACGACCACTATTGCATAGCACCGAGATCCGAGCAGAAGAGCCGAATTTTGGCGGTATGCAATAGCAGTTGTGTTCGCAAGGCTCATTCAGTACCACTCCTCGAGTACACCATGCGTATGAATTATCGCAGCTGGCGCAAAGCGCGTTTTGTCGAGTTTTTTACCGTGGGATTTCCCGTTCTGTCTACCGTCCCGTTCGGTTGGGGGGGTTCGTTTTTCTTTTCTTTTCAGTTTTTTGGCTCTAGCTGGATGGGAGAGGCTGGTTGATTGGTGCGGTTTTTCTACGATGGTAGGAATACTCTGCGGGGTCACCCGGCGCTGTCTCATGGGTAAATTTAGGCAGGAAACGCTCCTGGTTGCACCGCCTGGCTGCAGTGTCTCAATGCGGTCGTCTATCCAGCGGCGTCGTACTTGGGTGCTTATTGACAACTGGTCTAACTGGTACTCTGGTGCTGTACTGAGCACTATACACGAGTATGAGGCCAGCACCGGTTTGCATTCTTGGGCAAAACACTCAGGTTGGGGGATCATCATTGGTCATAAACACTGTAAGCCGTGCTCATTCTGGATAAACGACTTAACTAGCCTTGTCCCGAAGATGGAAATGGTCGAGCCGCAGCTTGGGCAATGCATGGAGCGATCCTGTCGCTTATATGCAACGAGTTGGGTCTCTCTCTGTGCGTCCCGAGGTTGCTCTAAAGTGGTTTAGCCCGATCTTTACCACAGATGCAGATTGGACCCAACTTCCACCAACAGTATCGCAAAAACTTATCCAAGCCTCTGGGCACTCTTCCGGGGGGGTTCGGAGAGATTTTCGAAACGGTTGTTCAGCTTTGCACTGTTTCATCTGCGAATGCACGCTGGTGTTCAACCTGGATGGTACCGTGAAAGCTGGAGTTATCGAACTTCACGCGAGGAACGTTGGAGTTGCCTCTCCTGGTAGGGGTCGGTCGTACATTATTTTTTCTTTTAGTCCGTCCTAACCGAGGGCTGAAGGGCAGTTTTTTCACAGTTTTTCTCCCCTAATCCAAAGGAGGAAATTCTGGACGTCTTACTTGAAAGTAAATTCAACGAAGAAAACACCTGCAAAATCTATGCCCGGTGCACCATGCTTAGTTTGGGCGCAAGTGCTCGAGTAGCTTGTGGTCCAATAACCAGTAGTCGCCGGTCGATTGTTCCCACGTTTCCTTTCCGTCCCATGCCCCTTCCTCCATCACCGGTACGATATCCCGCACCGCATAGCTATCCCAGCTCGAGCAAAATAGAACGGACGGGAAAAGGTCTCATAATTTTACCACCCCGTACCCATACCAGCGCGTCATCATATTATTGGTCCGATACACTTCCCGTACGATCCTTGATCCGGGTGGTATGACGAATTGCTGTACGAATAATTGGGCCTTTTGTTTCTAATTATCCATCTGTTCGATACATCTCCACTGATACGACTCATCGTCACTCGTCAATTTCCCGTCACTCTAGAAGGCGCCCCCTGTTCAATTATTACACGATTGCAAAATAAAAAGGAGGGTTTGCTCATCTCGAGCAATGAATTAAAACTTGGACTGTTTCCTACAATTTTAGGCTGCGAGGGCGGACACCCGTATAAATTTTAGGGTTTCCATTAGGGTTTATGGCTCTGCGTGGGGTTGCCTACCCGGGTACACCAGACACTGAGCCACTGCTTGATCGACGGGGAAAACCTGGACATTGAATACCAATACTCGGATTCCTAGCTCCCTACTTTGTAGATATATTCACCTAATTCACGAAGGCTGCCGACATGGAAAGTGAAATCGGAATGACCATTTTCGCCCCGACGTTTTTCAGTGTTCCTACGAGGTATATTGTACTGTACTATCGATTGACCAACGATGAATGATCATATGCCCAAGAACTATTCACCTTATCGTAGCCCTACATTTGCCATGGCACAGCCGATACCCACGTCCCCTCCCCTCCCCTCGCCTCAACAGAATATCACCAACCACTCGAAAACATCCCCAGATCGGGATATACCGTATCGTAGAGAGTGAATTGGCCTCACAGTGCCCGAGCACATTTCCCCATCGCGTGCCTCAGCCAACACCCTCGCGTAGCTATCGTACCGAAATCGGTGATCACGTTATGCTTTCAAACACGACTGATAACCAATCAATCGAGCGAGGCATCATACAGTGCCGTACTGTGCTCCATCGGCATCGGAAATGGGAAAGTGAAATTGGCTGTTGTTGCGTTACCTCCTCCTTTCAGCCCTGGCCGGTTCGAAGGTCGGCGAAAGAATGATTGGTCGAATTAGATCGATTATCCTGGCGCTATCGATTGGGCTCCCACCAGCGAAACATCGAGGGTAAAGTTCCCCCTCGTACCCACCAATATCAGTGGGTTCGATCATCCGAGGTTTTGGCTGCGTAGATCGTGTCGGTTGATAGACTTTATTTCCCCTCCCTCTTTATGGCTTGCTTGGCTGGTCGGTTACTGCGCGGTTCCTCGTGGTTGGCGGGTCGGTATTAGAGTAATAATTGGAGATTGTTTTTGATAACCCTGATGTCATTTATTTAGACCTCTGCGCCTAGCTATTGTGCCCTCCCTGGCACAGCACTTGTATGGTGGGATGGGGTTTACTTTTTGCTTCTCTCTGCTTCTTTCTTTCTCACTCGGTCTTTTCAATTACTGGATGCAGGTAGACAAATGCTCGAGTAGAGTACTCGAGTACGCTTCTCTGCTTGCTCGTGAACAGAAGCACTTGCCAAGCTGGAGTCAAACAGAATTAAGGTCCTCCGATCCCTGTGCCTCCTTCAAAAACCCGACGCATTTTTTCATTCCTTTTTTCCACAATCCCAATCTAAGCATCGTGATGATTTTCATTTTTCCTCACCACCATCATCGTACTCTTGCCCTTTCCTTTTCCTTCCTCATTTCCTCCTCCTGCTCCTCCTCCATCCTCCTCCTTACACTGGACCCTTCTTTCCTTTTTCCCAGCCCTCTCAGTCCTACCACCGCCATCGCCATGCAATACCCACCTCGCTTGCTCCGAAACACCGAGAGAGGCAAGAACATGGGAGCAAAGAGGAAAAAAACGGGGGGGAATCCATTTTTATTTTTTTGAACGCGAAAAGAGCTGCACCTTCTCCTTTCCCCTGTCCCCCACATCACGCGACAATCCCACGATGACTTCACACGGTAAACGCCCCTCTTCCTCCTATCTTGCCCCCAGTCACTTTGAACCAATTGCGTTAAACTCGGGCATTTTCTCTTTTTCTGCCTTGAATGTGAATTTTGTGCTATAGTACGGTAGTACTTGTGTCAAGGGTCATACAACAGGGGGGGGGGGATGAGAAAAAAATGGAGAGAGAAGGATAGAGTGAGAAGTGAAACAATCTTCCCAGCTCAGTTACCCGTGGAGATATTCTCCCATTCCTCCGTCCTGGTTCGTTCCTTCGTTTGAAGCGGGGTAATTGCAAAAAAGGGGCAGGACACAGACATGAACGGTGAAGAAAAAGGAAAAAAAGCAGGCAGGCAGGCAGATACAGGCAGAAAAGTTGATAGGGTAATTTGTGCTGGCGGTGAAAAAGGGTGAGCGGGTGGTATCGTGGATCCATTGTTATTTGCCGTATCTCTCTAGAAACGTGAAATTAAATAGGTTAACTTGCTCGAGCACTATATCCCCGCCCTGTGCTCGTCAAGCTTCCCCTGCCCAATTGTTGGCGGTGAGAGGAGCATGAGGTGAGAAAGGAGACAAAGATAGGAGAGGGGGAGGGGGATGATAGGAGGGGAATCGTCAGGTTGCAAAAGCGACGCGCCGGGAAACATTTTACCGCCCGGCATGAAAGGGTCCTCTAGCCTAGTGTGGGTATAGTACTGTAGGAGGGTGGGAAGTTCACGATAGTCTTAGCGAAGGAAAACCTGTTGTTTAGGAGCTGTTTGTCGCACAACTACGTCAGTACTGGTATCATTGCTTAACGAGAGGGGTTGGTGATACAGGGAGCGACAGAGCCTCAGGAACGTGTCAAGTAAGATACCCATAACCGAAACACCAGCAATAATATTAATAATATAATAAACGCCTTCTCCAACGCAACTTATTATCTTACTGTCACCTCAAATGTGGATGAGTGGGTTACAGAAGTTTCCTGGGTTATCCGTAGGTCTGTAACTTATCTACATCACGGGGGACATCTGCAAGTATATTACCGTGCACTCGTCTGAGGGACCCCACTGGGAAACAGCGGGGGCGGGATCACTCTCACTCTCCCATTCTCTCATCCTCGCCCTCACTCTCTCGATTCGTCTCTCTGTGGTACAAATATGGTGGTTGCCGCGCAATGAGCTGACCAAATCAACGGCTACTCCTGGTCCAGTGCAAGACTGCTGCCTTTCGGCTATGCAAGTCTCTTCGGGACACTATGTCATCCTAACACGAGAGACCTCCAACTCGCCTGGCCCGTCGGATACACAGGAGACGCGAGATTCTGGCGAATTTCCACGATTTCAGGGTCCCTCCTGCGCCTGAACCAGGTCGATGGGAGGTGGTACCGTGTTATGTGTGAGGGGAAAAGAAAAAATACAAGAAAAAAGCAACGGTGGGAACGGCCGTCCTCTCAAGGGCTGAGGATGAGGGTGTCCAAGCGTTTGGTGACGATCCCTCCCGTTTTCCTATCCTACCGGTGCCCACCTATGGGAACCTATCTCGTCGTACCCCCCGTCACTTCCCTCCACTTCCATACTACGGTACGTACAGTACTCGTACCAGTGTTCCTTCCACTCCTCCTCCTGGTGTTCTATTCTAATTGCTTTCCCCCCCATTGGGTGTCCAGCGACTGCTCCGTTTCGGTTCTCTTTGGGAAGCTTAAAACCTGCCCTCACGACATTCAACATTGACGGAGATCTCAACTTGCAACAACGACACCCACCACCTACCGATAGAATTTTTAAGGTCCCTCATGTAAAGTTTTCCAATCCAGCTGTTAGGACGTATTTACAGTGATTATTTTTAGTCTCCTGGCCGGTGTTGTGGAGGTCTTTAGGGTTTGTGCGGGGGCAGTGGAACTTGTATGGGGAAAAAAAGTTTTGCCGAATAAATAGCCAAGAGGATCCCCGATTAGGTATAGTCTACTATATCGTGTTAGGACTAGCGTTCCTGATTCGCCATGAGGCTCATTGTCGGTTCTAAGGTGCCGGCACCGTACTCATACTATTCGGCTGGGCGACTTTGAATACCTTACGGCCTGATTGGGGCCATTGACTTTCAGTTGCCATTGATGTCCAGGTTGCGACCGGGTAACCCCACTACGCCACAACAGCAGCTCGACAATTCTATCACCATCCCTCCTACCACAACACCACCGCCGGGATTCCGCGGCCTTCTTTGCAATCAGTTCTACCCACTCTCAGTACTAATATTCGCAACCTAAACCATGGTGAAATTAAAGCTCAACACCGCGCTATCGAGCCTAGCGGCGGCAGCTGCCGACAAGAAGAACAACAAGGTTTCGTCCCCAAAAGTAACAGCACCAAAGATCAAGCTCAAGACGAAACCCACCGGTGGGCCGACACTCAAGCTCCGAACGCCGTCGACGTCACAGCCGTCCTCTGCAGCAGCCCCCGGCGCGCTCAACTCCCCAGCACCGATCAAGACCCCCGTGGTAAAATTCAAGACCAAAGCGACGCACAGTGCCCACAAACCGCGACGGCGCGAACCTGGCAACGGGTATGATTCTGAGGCGTCGGATAGGGAGGATGACCCTGCAATTGAAGAGCAGTTTATCCTGCGTATGCAACCTGGCGAGGACTGCGACTACATCCGCGAGGTGATTGAGAAGAAGGAGTTGAACGTGACAACGGATGTGTGGATGAAGTTCAAGGATTCACGCAGGGCAGTGGTGGGTGTTCGTGGGAATTTGTACAGCGCTTTACTGGTAGACTTGCCGTGCATTATCGAATCAAACAAAACCTTGGATAAGAAAGTGATTTTTAAATCGGCGGACATATCACAGATGCTCGTCGTTGGCGACCGGATCGACAGAGAGGAGGAAGTCCTCACCGTCCCCGCCCGTCCCCAGGACCTGACATACCCGCACGGTGTCACCCCGCCAATGCACTACGTCCGTAAGCGCCGCTTCAGAAAACGTATATCAAATCGTACCATCGAAGCGGTGGAAGCCGAAGTCGAGCGTCTCCTAGCCGAGGACGCCAAGGCTGAAAGCTCAAAGTTCAATCTGGTGGACGCAATGGAGCTCGAACGCGAGGAAATCAACGTAATGTCGGACGTAGATCCAAACGAAGGCTCGTACGACCTCCTGGGCGACCAGGAATACGACTACGACCAGGACGCTGAAGGCGAGATAGATGAGGACTACCCCGGAACTGCAATAGCAGGAGATGACGTAGACGTGGACGGAGATACCTTGGCCAACGACCTCGAATCTGCCCTCATGGATGAAGGCCCTGAAGCAGACGGCGACAATACCGGCGGTAACGCCCTCCACCCCTCTGGCCAAAACGGCACTGTCGCCGCCACCCCCGCTGAGGAGGAATCCGAAGATGATGATGACGACGACGAAGAGGAAGAAGCAGGCGAACTTGATGAGGACGCGGCCGAGGCGGCCCAAGAGAGAGAGAGACTTAAGGAGGAAATCCACGACCTCCAAACCGCTATCCGTGCCAAACAAAGAGAGCTGTCGAAAATCACCAACAACCTCCTGCGTGGCAGGGTGGAATTAGTCATCTCAAATTTACAGTGCGAGTTAGATATGAAGATGTTACAGGCTACGGGCGGGCAGCAGCAGTGATCGACTGATTAAGTCTTACCTAGCGCGGGAAGGAAGAATGCGTTATTCGCT
Source organism: Tuber umbilicatum (assembly GCA_003313605.1). Taxonomy (NCBI): domain Eukaryota; kingdom Fungi; phylum Ascomycota; class Pezizomycetes; order Pezizales; family Tuberaceae; genus Tuber; species Tuber umbilicatum. Next base: position 60,282 of record QLOI01000777.1, on the reverse strand, counting down.
TGAGCTAGTTCATTGCTGTACTTTCAGTGTATCCCTTGCCCCCTTTTCTTCAAACCGCTATGAATGTTTCTTGCTCGCTCACTAGTTTGTTTCAATCAACCGGTTTGTTTCAATCGTGCACTGTACAGTACGATAACACACCCCTGTTCTTTTTTCTTTCCCTCCCCGTTTACTTTTTTGGTACTTGCTACTCCTGACAAACGTATCGTATTCAGTAGCTCTATATCTTCCCTTTCTTTCATTTTCACTACGGGTGGGCGGACGGGCTTTCGTTAGCGTTCACTCGGGTTTCAACTTACATACATGGTAGCATTTTTTTATGTCATGGGGGGAATACATAAATAAAGCCAACCCTCCGTGCTGGGTTTTCGCCGAAATGCTCTAGTACATGAACGCGTGATGGATAGGAGTAGGTGGATAAGCATAGTAGCTGGGGTAGCGGTACCGGTAGGTAAAGAAATCTCTCATCTCCCTCTTCGATGCGAACCTCCCACCACATGCCACGAATTCCATTCTATGGCGTCTCAGTGCGATTTGGTGCTTCTGGAGTTTATAATATATGATAACACGTACGAGCTCTCGCCAACTAGTCAACCAGATAGAAAGGAGAGGGGAGGAAGAAAAAGTGGTAATGATGTGCATTACAAGACGATTGATATGATATGATAACATGGCGCAGATAATGATGGTATCGACGAAGTAGTACTTGTAGTCGAAAGAAAAAATACAGGCTATACAAAAGTCAAGAAATATACATCCCAAAACGCTCACCGGAGATTGATAAAATCAAAACAAAATACAAGTTATTGTTCATAGCCAGTTCAAACCAAACTACCATTTCAGAAAACGCCAGATCTAACTTCAGCAAACCAGTCAATTAAACCCCCAGAGGCCCTCCCAATCCGGAATATTCTGGCCAAATTCGAAAAGAGGAAGAAAAAGAAACAAAAAAAAGGGGGGCCACAATCCCTTTGTATATGAGAATAGAAAGCAGCCCAAAATAAGGTAATTCAAGATGCATCTTCAAACTGGGGGGAAAAATGAACTGAAGAGTTCCCACTCATATCATTAAGCCATCGCCGATACCCCCATCACCGCCGGCTTCGAGATCTTTCAGAATTTCAGGAAGTAGCTTTTCAACATCTTCAGGGAGTAGGGAACAGCTCAGAGCGATAAGTCTCCTATAGTCACTCATCCTCTCACCGGCCCCGCTCCTTGCATAGGCTTTGACAATTGTATCCCTTAGTTCTGCCCTCTCTTGTTGAAGCTGACCAAGTTCCTTGGCAGCTTCAAACTTTTCCAGCCAGGCCTCGGGTGTATACTCATCCAAGGCTTCCTTCTCTTGAAGAGGTAGTTGCTCCGCCTCCTCCCGAACTAGGCCTGAAAGGTCATGATACTGCCCACATTCGAAAACCTCTCTCAACTGCTCCGCTAGCGCATCTGCTTCTGCCTTGAGAGCTTCAATCTGGGCTTCCATAGTTGCGATATCACCGAAAGGTGCCAGCGTCTCCTCAGATGTAGCCTTACACGTCTGTATCTCGTGAGTGGAGCTGTCTAATAATCGCTGGGCCTGACTGTGATCCTCCTCCTTGTCGTTCAGCTCTTTATCAAAAGCTGTCGCAAGCCCTTCTAACATTTCAGCCATCAGGGGTATGACCTTCTGCGTTGCTGCGATAGCTGCTTCCGAGATATGTGGTTGGGGGATATAGCTATTGTTTGCATAATTGATACCTGCCACTGTCGCGACTGATTGTGTTGAAGGGTGCCTGTGAAAGCGGCTATTATGGATATGAGGAGGATGGTGCTCGTGTGATTGAAATGGAGAAGAACTTGATGCTGGTGGGTAATCTCCATTTCGCCTTTGCCTTTCTACCGCAACGATATATTGATCTGCCGTTTGTCCCTCGTTGTTCGGAATATTGGGATTGGCATTATGAGCAAGTAAACTCCTCACACACTTCTTTGCTCCGTGTCGTGCTGCAATTGTCAACGCGGTATCGCCCTGAGAGTCCCTAAGGTCCAAAACCATAGCGATATCAGGCATGGAGTGCTTCTCCCCCAGCTTTTGGAGAAGTACGTCAAAATAGTACCTCGCTGCCAATAGCTTATTTCTCGAGGATGTTGTTGCAGCAATATGGTGAAACACCGTCGCATTGTAGTTGTCAACATGAAATATTGTATCCCGAAGTGTTTCAACCAGCCTTGGAAATGACTTCCTATCGTAATTATTGGTAAATAGCACAGCTCGCATGAGAGGTGTTTCACCACGCTTGTTGACCATGAAGATGTTTGCCTGGGCCTGATACAATAACTCGATAACCCTCAGATCGCCCATTGATGCTGCCCAGTGGAACGCTGTGTGCCCTTCATCGTCAATGACCTCATTCACATCAAAGTCCGGAGGCGGGTTGACTAGGAATTCCGGAAGCCCCTTCTCGTTGGCCATGAAATAATCCAGCAACTCATCACTATAGGCGACCTTTCTCTGCTCCGAAGATGGGAGCATGAACCCCCCCAATATGTCCTCGTTATCCATTTGCTCACGTTTCCTTTTCAAAGTGGCCGATACCGAATTCTGAGAGCGTCGATCGTCAATTTCAAGTTCAGAGAGCTCCCCGTCCGATGCAGATGAGGATTGTACCGATGGAGAACTGGGATCATTTAGAGGATCTAAATCGCTTAAATCATCGTCTTCACCCTCGACATCAACTTCGTCCAAGCTATCGATTGAGGGCGGTGCTTGTACGGGTGGTGTTGGTTCTGAGCAAATAAAGTAATTAAGCTTTCCACTTTTACAGGAGCAAACGGAAGTAGAATTCGTAACATACTGACAACCCGCTTAACCAGCGGAGCCGCTGGAGCCCGTGGCTGCGCTCGTGAAGGCCTTGGTTTCGTAGACGCAGCCGTTACATGCTTAGGAGCAAGCGGAGGTGACTCGGTTGAAGGGCGGAAATCGAAAATCGGTTTGAGCAACTCTTCAACGTTGTAAAGCGCAGCGATTTCCCTCGCTCGTTCAAGCGGTACCCAAGTACCTATCAAACACCAGGTCAGCAAGAACCGAACAAATTGGAGATCCAGTTGCTATGTGACTTGAAGCCCACAACCCGCACTCGTTCCCACCTTGGTATTTCCCATAACCACCCTGGACCTTTTCATGAAGCCCTCTCTGAACCTCCCGCTCAAGAATTCGGGTTCTTTGCGGTTTGTCAAACTCAGCTACCTATGAGTAAAGCCTAAGATCAATATATCCCGGTCAACCCTATCAAGACCAGCGCTAGGACAAACCTTCAAGACTTGTGTAGCATTAACCCAAGAGTCCGACCGTCTTCGCATACATGCAATGTTTCTTGCAATACTTCATCCCGCATCAGTGCCTAATTTAATCGAGGACAGAGGGTTTGTGTGTGAACATACTATTCATATCTGCCAGCAAACCCAGGGATTAGTTTCAGGAAAAAAGGTTCATGGAAAATCGAAGCCAAATCGAACAGGAAGGAAAAAGTGACTCGGATCGAAACGAGAACGATAACTATGAATAAATCGATTTATTGGAGCTGGAAGACGCCCCGAGCCAATCTTGGTTCATAGCGGTAAGGGAGTCTCCTGAGGGGGTAAACTGGTTGCAAAATGGGGTTGGGAGATGTAGGAACTCACACTGGAGTACCACTATAAGTGGCCTTGTAGACAATCGGGGGGGGGGCGGGTTCCTCCATGATGGTTTGGTCGATGGCTGGATGGGAAGACGCGAGGCAGGAGGGGGAAACGCGGGGAGATGAGAATAGTTGAGGGAGGGCAAAGGGGCGGGAGTCGAGGAGACGCGTTTTGCAGTTCACCAGCGCTAGCGCCAAGAAGTGGCCGTTTGCCTAATTCGGCGTTACCTGTATGTGTCACCACTTTTCCAAGAATCGACTGATGAACCGATATTGCTCACCCAGTAAGACGCACAAAATCTCACCCAGTCATCCGGTTCCTCTCCATCGAGGTGATGGCACTCCCTCGATCGTGCCGGGGGACGCATTTCCTAGATCTTGATAATAAATTATAACCCCCCTCCCGAAAATACGGGTATCATAGCATCTGACCCGTCTCGATATCCCGATGCTAGTGCTTTCTCGTAAGCCGACATCTACGAGTAGGGAATGCTCGAGCACTCCTTGCACATCTCGCATACAACGTCTGCTAATTACTTGAGGAGACAGGGCTCTACATGAGAATTTACCGGGAACACCAATCACCGGCATTTGCATCCAACCAATTATATGGCTCCTGTTCTTTCTTTTGGTTCACGGCAATACAGTACGAGCAGAATCTCAATGCGAGACGTCTTGCTTCTTGATGCATGCCTCAAAGCGGGCTATTGACCCACCGTCACGCCGGAGCGTGACCAAGGGGAAGGAGTGCAATTCTATGTACCGTACAAGTACGGTACGCGGTAGTGACCTAGATCTCCTCTCATCCCTAATATATATTTGAGGGGGTTCTGTTGCCTACCCTATCCAATGAGAGTATCTATATCCCCAGAGGCGGGGCCGAGGTGTCGTGATTGGTTCACCGTCCACGAATCCTATTCTGAAGGCCAGCTTGACCCCTCTCAACGATCACAGGGGATCACTCGGATCAGTTTTTGTTGCTATGCCAAGCCTGTCGGAAGTGTCACACTGGACCGACTCACACAATCACTGTGGCTGTTCGACGGAGGCTCAAATGAAACCCCTTCTCTGTCAGAACATGATCTGCTCCCTTATTTGGCGTAACCCGGGAAGCGAATCGGAGACCTCAAGAGCTCTGGAGGAACCTGGTCGACTCGAGGCCGGCAGATGGTAGTACCGGTAACCATATGCCCCTGTATTCCTCCGGGAACATCAAAGTGAACCCTAGCTCAAATCTACCGTAGCCATAGGTTGGCTGTGGTGCCGCTACGATGGTTTTGTGTCCTGCTTTGTGCGGATTGGTCTAGGCTTGAGTTTGCAAACTGTTCACGACCACAGTCCGATCGTGCTCGGCCGGGAAGGATTAATTACCAGTGATGTCCATGACACTGTGCTATACTGTACAAGGGACAGGCATAAAGTCTACGAACACACCAAAGTGGCTTATCCGCGAAAAATCATTAAAAACTGGTGAGGTCACAAAGTGGTGTGTTCGATCGCTAAATGCCTGACGCTTGTACAAGGCGAAGGGGTAGTCGTATCAGATCCCATTCAGAGACCATCACAGCGGCATGAGCCATGTGAGGCATGACTGCGTTGGCCTACTAGCACGAGTAATCGGCGCAGGGACGAGACGGGGAGACCCAGAAAAACTAAACGCTCACAAGTTGAAGCGATTTGTGCGTGACCGACTCGGTGTCCACTACGGGAACTACGATGTTCCTTTTGTTACAAGGGTCCGAACCTAGGACAAGAAACATGTATGCAGTGTCCAGTCGAGTTTGAAAGAGAATATTCCGCTCCGTTCGCAAGATTCACAATTTTCTTCCATCTGCTTTCGGCAAACGTCACATCGCTGGGGAACATAATTCGGTGAGCAAGCCGGTAAGCTGGCGTAATAAAAAGTGAAGCTCGCTTTGGCATGGCTTTGCTGTGGGTTACCGTATGAGAAGTATGTTCACTTTTCTTCTTCTTCATCCCTTGTAAATTGTGAAATTTACAAACGACTGCTGCTACTCGAGTAGAATATCGCTCATGTGGTCGTGATTTCCATTCCTTACTTTCTTTTTCCCCTCGCATTTCTCCTCATTTAACTGCAGCCCGCATCACAAATTTCATCATACTGGCTTTGAATTGTAGGATAGATTGGGGAGAGATGCGGAGTCTGGACGGGGTTGAAATTTCTCGGTAGTCGAGCAGAGGTGCAACGGATGGAGGCTCCTATATACCAATATGCAGAAAGCGGGCATCCGCGTTCTGCGGTGGCTGTCGTACCTAGTCACGCTTCCTTCCTTCGTCGTTTCTTTTCTGCCTTCCCCGCAAGCATCCTCCATGAACTGTCTGCATACGGTGAAAAGATAACCGAGCATGGCTTTATGGATTCAGTATTTCCCTTCCATCGATGTGTTCTTGACGTGGTTCCAACCAGGGCCTAAAGGCAGAAAGCTCCAGAACTTCCTGGTTTGTTTAACCGGGCCGATAATCGAGGCTCCAAAGCTTTCTTTCGTGCGATTTACCGCATCTACCATTACCGTACGCCTTTTGGAGGTGGGGGGTTGATGGTCGAAGGAAGGGGTGGTTAGTTAACACACACTACCGCACGTAACAAGCCTGGTGTGGACGATTGGCTCCGTTTACCGCTTTCCTGAAGCGTCTTGGCCGGAATACCAACGGGGATAGGAGGCACAAGTAATGATAACTAATAGGTCCAGACACGCAGAGACTTTTTTCGGGTGGCTAACATTGGAGAGAGGGCCGAAGGGTTATCCGAATGATAGGACAGCGTAGCACGGCAATCTACTCGTACTGGGAAAACGCTCACCAGAAGGAGGAGCAGCAGCAAAGATGGAGGGTAGTAAAAGGAAAATAGAGTGCAAGGGAAGGAGGGAAGGAATAGCGCGCCAGACAGCTCGACCACCACTAACCCATGGCGTACTATTTGAAGCTTGCGACAGGCCCGGAATCACCCTGCCTTTCCTCAATAATATTCATTCCTGTAGCGCCACCACATGCTACGCAGCTCTGTTTCGTGCTTTCTAGGACATACTAACCACACACCCAACACGGAGGGCTGACTCTCCCTGTACCTCTTGGGCGCTATATATATCCACCACTTTTCCTCCCTCCCTCCATCCTCCCTGCTTCACCCGTTTCATCCACCTCATCGTTCATCCACTCCTCCGATCATCCCCAACTTCGCCAACTACAAAACTGCCATCGCTACACTCAACGTACCCCGTTTCATCAGAAATCATCTACAAAGATCAACTTTCAGGCTCTTTGATTGAACCCCGACAAAATGCAGATCTTTGTTAAGACTCTTACTGGAAAGAGTGAGTTTGATACCTTTTAACAAGTTGGATCATGTGGCTTACAATTTTCACAGCCATTACCCTCGAGGTCGAGTCATCAGATACCATCGATAACGTGAAGAGCAAGATTCGTGAGTGCTCAAGTTTTTCCTACTGTCCAGTGTTTGCATGCTTGATTCTGACATCCCTGCAGAGGATAAAGAGGGAATTCCTCCTGATCAACAACGTCTCATCTTCGCTGGAAAGCAACTTGAAGACGGTCGAACTGTGAGTCGTTAGTTACGTTATCTGGAGAGGAGCTTTGCTAACCCCTTAACAGTTGTCCGATTATAATATCCAAAAGGAATCTACTCTACACTTGGTTTTGCGGCTGCGCGGAGGAATGCAGATTTTCGTGAAGACCTTGACCGGGAAGACCATCACCTTGGAGGTAGAGAGCTCAGATACAATTGACAATGTCAAGAGCAAAATCCAAGACAAGGAGGGGATCCCACCGGATCAGCAGAGATTGATCTTTGCTGGGAAGCAACTCGAGGATGGAAGAACAGTGAGTTACTACGTTGCTAAGTATCCGTTAATAGGACTAACCTTTATTGTCTTGTTCAGTTATCGGATTACAACATCCAAAAGGAGTCGACTCTACATCTTGTTCTCCGATTAAGAGGTGGCGCGCCGAAGAAGAAGATCTGCAATTTCAAGGAGTGTACTACTCCTGCGCAGCGCATCGTTGGCGACTGCAGATTTTGCGATGGGCACTACTGTGGCAAGCACCGTCTGCTGGAGGATCACAAGTGTAGCGGCTTGGAGGACTGTAGAAAGGAGTCGCACGACCGGAATGCGATCAAGCTGAACTCCGAGAGGACCGTGGTTGGCAAAGTCTAGGCGGGTCATAATCATGGGCCCAGTTTGTTTTTCACTTTTGATAATTTGCTTTCTTGTGTTCTAGCTAGTGCAGAAGTGTCGGTTTTGCATTTCAGGGAGGAACGGTCTAGATACCCAGCATCTCTGAAGCGCTTTTATTTTCTCCTCGTAACATGTACATTTATGTTTTTTTTCTTCTGTATCCCGTTACGATTCGGACATGTTTGCGAAGGTCGGGAGGGGTTTGATTTTTTCCTCGAATTTAGCGGTATTCTTAACGTTTTTCTTTCTCCCTCATACTTTTCTCCTCTTGATATGCCTTGGGCGTGTTTCTCGATTGATTTGAGGGGAATAGATTTCTTGATTTCGATCAGCGCTTTTTTCCCTTTTTTTTTTTGCTGCTATACTCGAGTAGTTCATCCCCCAACACAAACCAGAATACAGCGAACATTTTAAGCAAGTTCCCACCGCGCCTACTCTATCGTACCGGTATTTCCTGATCACTCCTCTTCCTCCCCCTCCATTTTACCCTTTACGTGCAAATGTCCGCATTCAGGCCGGTAAAGCGACACCGGTCCTTTTCGAACTTTCTCCCCCCCTCTCTTTCTCGGGAGGGGGAGGCAAAAAAAAAAACTCCTGCAATCACCCACACGGTAACTAACTAATTAACCTACTGGGCGGGCAGGGCAGGGCAGGGCAAATATAAGCCCGCGATTTCGTATCCCGCTGCATGTCTCCGGTTCTAATATGGTAGTCTATCATGGACTGCTCTACCGCGGCTGGGAAACGTAAGGCTTGGGGAAGCCTCCTTCCTCCGTGTATATAATACGCGGAGATTAAGTTTGGCAGAAGGGGTTTTTGATTTTTACAGTGCTCTGCTAAACTTCACTTCTCTAGTATCGGTATGTGTGGGGAGTTGGGGCCATTGGATTGATTGATCGGGATGCAGTTGCTGTGCTGTGCTGTGTGCTGTACTGTACCTTACTGTATCGCCGTTTTGGCGCGAAGTGAGGTTTATGGTCGTGAGGTGCAGTTGGGGATGTCGTCAGGGTGCTTTACTGTCATTACCCTAGTAGGAGGGGAGTGGGTGATGTGATGATGGCTTCTTTCTTGCTTCGATTGTGAGGTAACGTGTTGTATATGGCATTTACGACATCACGCTCAAATGAACACATGCTATGGTGTGTTTGCCAGGTGGTCGGTTGGCGCGCTGGTCTGCCTGTTTATGGCTGTGTTGACTTACTGTTGTAATCTTGCGGCACATGACATTTCCTTCTATTCGAGCACTCTTTCTTTTTTTTTTTTTTTCGTTGGGTATTCTCATGCTCATGGGGAGGGGACTGCCCGCCCGACTGACTGGCTGGGTTTGGATGAATACCGCAAATTGAATTGAAGGATGAGAAGAGGGAGGGGGGTATGGTACGGTAATTGAAACCGTGCTATGCCATAGCTTGGACGAAAGAGAGAGGAGGGAGAGGAATCTATGATAGTTTACTAGGGCTGTCCGACGCTAAGTTTCGACAAGCCTGAGGATGAAGAGAAGAACGGAAAGATAGTAGGGTTGTTCCCCCGAGGGTTTTGCGTTGTCTTTTCTCTTCATTTTTTTTTCGGCTCTGGGTGCATTTTTGCCCGTGTTCGGTGCACAAAATCATGGCCTATCTGGCCGGTGTTGCTGACAAAAGGTTTCATCACGAGCTTGGAAGGGAAAGTGAGGGAAAACTTCTTTGAATGGGATTTGTGATGTGAGGACCTTTTTCTTCCCTTCCTTCCTTCCTTCTTTTCTTGCTTTCTTTTCTTCATGCCAAAAGTCGAAATGTGGTCCGATGAATGGGTGAGTGGGACTGGTGCTTGTTTGCAAATCCTGTATCCCAAAGCCACCGCCGAGAAGAAGAAAAGCAATCAAAATCGAACTTGTCGTATCCCACGTTAACGAGGCAATGCCGTATGTTCTCGAAGCTCCCCATCCACTTAGGCGAGCACTCGAGAACAAGTACGGTAAGTTGATGGCGGTAATGGAAAAAGGGTGGAAGAAAATAAAAAAGGTAGATAAGGAGTTTGTTCCTGGCCTGGCCAACTCGACCTGGGATGGTAATCTCAGCAATCCGTAACAGCGCAATGACGACATTTTTTGCACCGTTGCTGCTTGCAGCTTGCTTGCTTCCTGCAGCATCACGGAGCTTTCCTTCCCCCAGACGGGCTCGTTTGTTTTGAGGAGAAGGATGAATTTTGCTTTTGGCGTGGGTGACACAAGTGAGGGAGGGCTTTTTTTGCCTCTTTCCTTTCTCCTAACCTTGGCCCTAAGGGGCGTGCAGTGCCATATCCGTGCCGTGGCTTTCATCTCGTACCGTTTTTGCACTCGCCACTAATACCGTACCTTTCTTCGAATGAAAATTTTATGATCGCTTCTCTTACCATTAACACCGGTCTGGACCACTCAATCTGTGGCGATTAATAGCCGGAGCTGGAAGAGCTGCGGCGAGAGCAGCAGCAGCTTCTAACCTTTCGGCGGTGGCGGCTATGGCAGTGACTCGGAGGGTAAGGACGAGACCCACAACTATGCAGACGCGTGCAGGTGCGCCCATGGATGATGGTGACTCGAGCTCAGGGCTTTCTTCCCCGCCATCAGATTTGGATAATTTCTCGGATGAGGGGAAGGAGGTGAAGGAGGAATACGAGGAGGAGGGGAAAAATGGCTCGATCGTTTCCAGGTTCTTCCAATCCTCACGGCCTGGGAAAGGTGCTCGGAAGGCTCCTAGGAAGGTTATTGCCTCCCTAAAGAAGGAGCCGACGCCTGAATTGGGGGATATAGTGCCGGCTCTGATTAAGAAGGAAGAGAAGGAGGAGAAAAAGGAGAAAAATCTTGGGCGGAGGAAACCTCGGGGTAAGGAGTTTAAGGGTGAGGAGAATGTAAAGGTTGAGGCTCCCGAGAATTGGGAGGAGATGTACGAGAAGCTTGGGGAGATGAGGAGGCAGGTGAAGGCGCCGGTGGACACAATGGGTTGTGAGAGGCTGGGGGACAAGGCTGCTACTCCTAAGGTTCGTAATACCATTAGGCTTTAGTGTTTGTGGTGCGGTTGTGGTTAATGTGTGCGTGTGTGTGTGTGTTGCAGCTTCGGCGTTTCCATACGCTGATCTCGTTGATGCTTTCCAGTCAAACCAAGGATACAGTCAACGCAGTCGCCATGAAAGATCTTCGGGAACAGCTTCCAGGAGGACTTTGCCTAGAAAGTATTTTAGAAGTAGAGCCAAAGAGATTGGACGGGCTTATTAGGATTGTGGGCTACGTCACAGAAAGCCTAGTCACGAACGATCACTAATGTCGTCGGGATTTAGGTCGGCTTTCACAATCGAAAGACAGAATACATCAAGAAGGCGGCGGTGATCATCCGGGACAAACATGGCGGTGATATTCCCGATACCTTTGAGGGGTTGACGGCTTTGCCTGGTGTTGGGCCTAAGATGGCGCACTTATGCTTATCTGCGGCCTGGGGCCGAACTGAAGGGATTGGTGTTGACGTCCACGTTCATCGGTACTTGAGAACGACTGCTTAATCCCTGATAATAGGCTTTACTAACCGTGTATGTCTACAAATAGGATTTGCAATCTTTGGGGCTGGGTCAAAACTACTACGCCGGAAGGGACGCGGGAAGCTCTACAAGCTTGGCTTCCAAGGGACAAGTGGAGAGAGATAAACTTCCTCCTGGTTGGGTTTGGGCAGACAATATGCCTCCCCAGGGGGAGAAAATGTGGAGAGTGCGCTCTATCGAATGGGTTGTGCAGAGCAGCATACATAGAGCCAAAAAAGGTCAAAGTCAAGAAGGAGAAGCGAGCAATTAGCGAGGACTCAGACGAGGGCTTTGGCGATGACGATTACGCAGCTCCCGAACGCCCTGGGAGGCCTAAGAGACGCAGGGTCAAAGTTGAGGTTAAAGAAGAGGAGGTGGAGGACGAAGATGCGCTCGTAGCTGACATCGAAGACGCAGTTCCCGATCTGGTAAAATTTCGATACAAACGGTAGACGAGCTAATTGACGTGGAGGAGGGGGGCGTGGGACGGCTACTCCTACTACGACAATATCACACATCGGCAATCGATGATCATATCTCCTCGTCTCGATCTTATCAGCTTGCTGATCATTACCAGGTATTTAGACGATTCGTCCCCGCACCTCTGGGTAAATAAGTATAAAAGAAGGAGCACGTTGGGGGGGGGCATCCGACTATCAAGCTTCATTCACATCCAAGGGCCCGGGGGGACCACTGTACTGTACTGTATCTTACTTTCATTTTTCGCTTCTAGACCTGCTGTAATAGAGCAATACTTATTTTTTTAATCTGTAATTTTAAGACAAGAAAAGACTGGTTGAAATGGGGTCCGGGTGAGATCTAATCAGGTCGATGGTTGCGGTGGTTCACTGTTTGCTGGTGCATGAGTGGGGCATTATATATCACTTGCCTGCTCGCCTGGTTTCACGGCATACCGAATGCGCAGGAGATCGATTTTTCCCCTTCCCCCCACCCCAACTTTGTGTAGAATACTACAGTACGATATTGTGCTCGAGCACCGGTACCGAACTGAGGGTTAAGGGTATATGAGTGAAAGGGATGTGCCGAGAGAAATTGGCCAGTAAAAAGCTTTAAATCGGCTCACTCATGCTCACACCCTTAGGGACTGCAACCGAGGCCCGCCTCATCCTCGGAAGCGGGGACAGATAGAGGAATGAAAGCTTCTAGAGTCTCCGCAGTCCCTGCGCAAACTAGGCGGGTGATGGACAGAACAGAACAAAGGTATTGTATCAAATTTTGATCGAAAAAGCAAATAGTCAAAGTAGGGTAACAAAATATTACTGCAGTCCGTAGTTATCATAATATTATTGATCCCTGTTCATCAAAATGCCCAGTTTGGTTGTGGCTACAGCGAAGACTGTAGAACCTCCCTTTGGCTGTGATATCCGAGTCCAGCTCTTTTCTTTTTTTTTTTTTCCTGCTTATTATTCCTCATTCAATGGCTTGTTAAGCATCGAGTCAGCTTTGGTTAGTCCGACCCGACCCCCGTAAGTGTTGTCCCTGTGAAGGGTTCAATCCCACTCGGGGTTTCTGGAATTCAAAGGTAAGCCGGGGGTGATTACACCTCTCTTCGTAAAGGGAGAGTAAAAGGTAGGATAAAAGAGAGACATAAGTATCGTGACCTGAATGTTGTACTTCTACCAAACGACAACGATTGACCTTTATATATTTAATAACTCTCTTACCATTTTTTTTGCCATCTTTTTCCTTTCTCTTCCTCGCCTGCCTGATTACTGTTCTGTCCTGATCTGCTCGTCTCTTTTTTCGGCTCGTGATCCGGAGAGTTGAATTGGCTTGTGACGCACTGAGAAGAAAGAAAGACTATTCTTAGGTCCCGCGATCTTCTTCGTTCCGACAGGGACCGCGTACTCCTCAATATCAACCATCACCACTAGACGACAACAGCAGACAATCAAAGAGACAAAATGGTTTCATTCGAGGAGGCAAACCCTACCTTCCACTCGATCCCGGAGGCGGTTGAGGCTTTTCGTAAGTTATTTTTAATTGCCATTGAGTCTGTGGTAGAGAGGGAAGGAGATGGGTTCCATTTGAACCTCGGGAATAGTTTCGGCGAAGGAGTAGGGCAGGAAGCGAAGGGAGGAGGAGCGCTCAACTGAACCTATGCTAACAGGTAGCGCGGGGAGTAACAGGAAAGGGAGAATTCATCGTGGTCCTCGACTCTACCGACCGTGAGAACGAAGGCGACCTCATCATCGCCGCCGAAGATGTCACCGTCGAGAAGATGGCCTTCATGGTCCGCTGGACTAGGTACCTCCCCCCTGCGCTTACAACTTCTCCATCTAAAGATTTCCCCAGTGGCCTAATAGTAGCCCCCCTCTCCCCGACCCTTGTCGATAAATTCTCCCTCCCTCAAATGGTCCCGAACAATGAGGAGCCGCACAGCACTGCCTTCACCATATCCCTCGACTCCCGTGACCCCAGCGTGACGACGGGCATATCCGCCTACGACCGCTCCCTGACGCTCCGCACGCTCGCCGACCCTACTGCTACCGCTGCTAGCTTCCGCAGCCCCGGACACATGTTCCCGCTCCGCGCGGTTGACGGCGGCGTGCTCGTGCGCAAGGGCCATACTGAGGCCGCTGTCGAGTTCTGCAAGCTTGCCGGGAAAGTGGAGGCCAGTGCTATTTGCGAGCTGGTCAGGGAGAGGGATGGGCTGATGATGCGCCGGGATGACTGCTTAGAGTTTGGGAGGAAGTGGGGGCTTAAGGTCTGCACTATTGAGGGGTTAGTGGAGTATCTTGAGAAGACCAAGGGGCAGTAAGAAAGTGAGAGTAGCCCAGCAGAGGTATCGAGTGCGCATAAATATTGTCACTTGGAAACGGAATATTTCTTTCCTTCTTGCTTTTCTTCCGCATGGTGTTTTCTGTTTGGGAATGGGTTATATCTATCTATATATCTTGTGCTGGGTACTGTACAGATCACAGAGATGGGATTTCTTGGTCGAGTTGATGTCATACACGAGCTGTTTTCCTTCCTTCCTATCCATCGGTAGAGAAAATAAACTTGCCCTCTAGAGTAATTATCTCTCTTGCACTTTTTATCCCTCCTATTTTTTAGTTTCTAGGAATTGGGCATTCGGACAGAAGACTGAACACATGCATCATACCGGCACACAGAATACAATTCCAAGTTAACCATCAAACACCCATTCGAGCGAGCTGCCCATCGAATCGTCGGTACAGTAGAATGGGAACTCACGTCGTGCAGTGAATACCCTACAGCATGATACATACCAGGTTTATCGATCCCTCTATAATACTTCAACCTGGTATTCAACCTGACACCGGCACCTACGCCGACAACCAATCAGTCTACTCGTGAGTGCCTGACCATAACCGCAACCGGAAAACCCCCTATTCGCACGGTGGTATCGTGACGAGTTATAGAACGGTGCTCCGTCCATGTAGACTGCTGACCCATCACTCAATTGCCGTGCCACCGGTATTGCGCCCGCCGCCATACCAGCGAGGTACCCAGCGGCCCGCCCGTTTTCGAACTCACTCTAAAGTGCCCACCGCACCGTCCAATGCCGTAATGCAGATTTCGGCGATCAAAAGAAGGTGGCGCTGTGGTATGATAGTGGAACTGTTGCGGCATAATTATGAAGCTCTCCCGTGACGCTATGAGGTATGGGAAGCTGTTGCGGTCTGAACAGGGTTTCCCTGATGGCTTGGACTCGAGTACGCCGATATGTATACCATGGCAATACCGGTAGTGACCTTCGTGGGGAACTGCTGCGTGTTGGTTATTCATTTGTTTATTTGTCTGCCCCGCGGTTATAGTATACAGCGAACGCTCTTCTTCAATAATCGAACAAAAACAGACAAGAAAACTAGAAAAAAATATAAAAAAATATAAAAAAATAAATAATACTATTAGGTAATCGAGACGCAGAGACCTCACAGAGAGGAACCCTTGTGGTATAAAAAAATAAACCAATAAACCAAGCGTTCAAAATCTGGTCACACTCTCCCTCTCCCTTCGCTCAAATACAAACACACATACCAGGCCGGGTTCCGGGCACTATTTTCCAAAATTCGACGGCTGCACTATTACCACGATAGTGAGGGTTGCTATCATGAGCTTTTTCCGTTTAGTTAATGCAGCATGTATCAGCCTGACATTCCTTCAACCGCCACAACAAATAGCGGGGGTAGGGCGTAAAGTACCAGACATGCCACCAATGTTAACAGGAAGATGCTGCCTCTGCTGGCAGGGAATTTGCCCTTTAGAAGCCAGCCTTGAGATTCGTAGTATCTATCGTTTGTTCAGGTGGGCATGGGACACCCGGGTGGAGTTAGAATAGGGCTATTCTTAGGGAGTGTATTGGGAGGAGGGAAGGGGGGGGAGAAGGAAGGGAGGAACTAACCTATTTACGCCAATTAACAGAACCATGATTGCTATACCGATGAAGGTGGCACCAAGAGGTTTCCCCATATGGCGCATTGTCTGATAGCCCTCTTAAATGTGCGTTTGAGACGTTGTTAATTGGAACTCAAGGTATATGACGGGAGTTATTTTGGCAAACTCACTAGGGCTGTCTCCTTGGACTCCGGCGTTCAGACGGAAGAGCTGTGTTATAGCAATGCCTAGTTGGGAGAGTACTTGGTTAGCTACGGTATGTAATATACCTCTCCATCACTTTTCATACCTATTGAGGCAAACCCGAGAGATGTCCTCAGCCAGGCCAGGAAGGTTCGTTCTAACCTCAGGGTGTCAGTAAAGGAATAGCTAATAGAAGATAGAGAAAAACACACCTAATGCGAGATGGTCTCGGGCAACAGAACCCTTGTTCTCCAGTTCAATAGCACCAAACCCCATCCACGGTGTCTTATCGGCCGAGACCTCTTGAGTAGGGGGTTCCTGGGCAGGAGCTCTCCGGGTACTACCGGTAGTTGCGTCGTAGCTCCTAGCCCGACCAGACGCAGCAATCGCTGTCCTCTCATCAGCAGAGCTTTCTTCCGCCTGGCTAGGCTGATCCGAATCACGTCCCAAAGGTCTCCGTCGTGGCATATCAGGAGCTAAACCAGTTTGTTCTTGCTGTGGGGACCCCAGATTTTCTGACAGAGGCGGAGCCCCAGACGAACGCATCCGGGGTAGCAAATGTGGGGAGGTCCTCTTATATTCCGGTTCCGGACGGATGATGTCTGCCATTTTGTGGGGAAGCTGCGTGATAATAATGTATGACGTTAGCAAGGAAAGTTGGTATGGCAACAGGTGAGTAGGAAGTTGCGTGATTCCCACATATATACCACACAACTACTCGAGTACTGCGCAGTATCTGCTTTTATTGTCTTAAGCCTGGCTCTCCACCAATCTCATGGACGCTTTTACGCTCGGATAGGGCGCTTTCACGCGGTGGCCGAGCTCGCTAAAGGTAGGCAGCGAACTGGAAGAAGGTAAAAGTGGTGTAACACTGTCAATGGACTGAGCCTGGCCTGGGATTTTCTTTTGTGGTTTTAGAAAAAACTCAAAAAGGAAGGCTTCCGTTCGGGTAGTAGCGTGTTCCCGCAAGGTTCAAAATCCTCTTCCTGGTTGGCTAAATGCGATTACCGAGCCGGCAGAAAATTAGTGACGGGAAGGCTATTGGAGTGGAACTTTTCTCGGATAGGGTAGAGGGAGGAGGAAGTGGTATGAGGAATTTAACGTTTTGCGGTGAGGAGGTCGCTTTCGTGGTTGCGAGAAGTGGATGGACGCTGGGCGGGTTTGGCAAGCCGGCTCGAAAACTATCACGCGCATCTAGGCTGATTTCTTAGATATTAGTTAATGTACTGTACCGCAGTATCATACTTGCAGTACTCGCATCGGTACTCGAGTAGGGGGGACGGCGGACGATACGCAAAAACTCTAGTGGCAAACATCAAATTTGGAAGGGTTGCTCGCTGAACCCCCCTACAGCTATGGTACTGCCGGTATGTCGCTCGCGCGTGACTTTTCACCGAAGGCAGAAAGGTATTATTAGCTTGGACTTACCTAACTCGTGTGTAATCATGGCATGGATAACCATAACCAACGATCCAACACATCCTTGAAAATCTTTGTGGAATCCTCGGAACTTTTAAGTACTCTGCGAGAATTCAAGCTTCCATTTTGTTCCGTTATACTTGATGAGAGTGCACCGGCATGTTTATTACTGCGCTTGATAGGTAGGTGTGGTAAATGCGTTATTACTCGCGCGAGTTTCAATGCATTATACCAATACCTCGCGCTCAAGAAGACCCGGGTAACGAATCTTCTCTCATAGTAAATCTTTCTGCTTTCCTCTTATTCCTCGTCTTAGGAAACAATTAGGAAACAATAAGAGGAAATAGTCGTGTGGAGCAAGTTGAGGGACCCGCCTTGGAGGATTCGAGTTACCCCGAAAAGTATTTATTTGGTCGGTTCTACTCCACTCAACTCATGAACTATTAGGTTGGGCTATTAGACTTTGTGGTACACAATGGGAATAGCCGAGTGATCAACTGTGAATAGCCTTTCGGAGGACCGATATCTAGTTAAGTATCTTGTCTTGAGGAATGCGTTTGGGGGTGAGTAATTGGGGCTTGAGAAGATTTGGGCTCTGCTGGTGTACTACAGGCAAACTGTGATACGTGCGCAAGTAGCACAAGAGGTGCCCCATACGCATTACTTTGATACTCACTGTCTATGGTGCCTCCTTCCATTCTTCTTCTTCCATTAACTCTCCCCCGCTTGAGCCTAGCTCTCGCCCGTGCTGTACTGAGGTAACGTTCTGCGTGACCCGCAACGTTTTCCCATTTTGAAAATGGTAGGTGATCTCCTCTAAAGATGTCGTAGTTTCTGCCTGAAGAAGGGGCCTTGAGGGGGAGGAGTGGGAATCGCGAATGAGCAAAAAAATATTGGGTATATCTTTCATATCTTCCATACCATCATCCGGTTTGCTCTATTTTTTGTTTTGGCGTTGTAATCTCCCCAACCATGATAGATAACGAACCGTTGCCTACATAGGCTTCTAATTATATGGCCCTGAAAGCCCAGGCACAGCGCTCAGTGTTATAGATCATCAAGCTCACTTTCAGCAAGGTACGATAACACTTTTTTCCTTCTCTCGCGCGCAGCTAGTTCCGAAAGTGGTCACCCCCGAAAGCTCCCAGAGAATCCTTTACCCTTCGTCTCATGAGGACACCCCCAGGGAACTTGTGTGGGTGCCAGCACTACTATCATCTACTGACCGTCGACTCCCAGATTCAAGTTCACGACAACCCGATCGTTCTCTTCATCAATTCCCCGACATGAGCAAACCTTTTCCAGAGATAAAGGAGGTCAAGGGCACCCAAATTTCTAACGTTCTTACCCCACCTACTTTACCTAGCTCCATGAAAAAAGATACAATTACTCGAAGGACAGCTGGCTTGTGGAGAAAAATTCGAACAATGGCGGAAGAAAATCGGTTGCTTTTTTCTAGTAGTACCTTAAAAACGGTTAAGAAGGATGGTATGTATACACTTTAATTTATGAGTGGCACGATTGGCTCAGAAATTCAACAGAGCCAGATGCCCGCATCGGTTTGGTGATCCCGGGCCTCGTCGTTTGCAATTCACTCCTTGGACCTCACATGCCCGGGGACTGGGAACCAAGTGATACGGTCACCTCTATGAACGAGGCCTTTGGACAATTGCTCCGGCAGCCTGTCTCTGTCGACGCACCTAGCCGCAGAAAAGCCATTCATCTTAATGGGCCAGCCTTTAGTTTTGGTAAGACCGATTGCCTTGGGATAAATCAAAATCCCCCGAAAGATGAAACGGGCAAGGTGGAAGGTGCCTGTGTACAGGTCCAGCCCATCCAATCTTGGGATCTCCCCGAACCGGTGAGTCGTTGGTCCTCTTCTAGCGATGAAGGGAGCCAGGCGGATCTCCGGAAAACGTAAGTCATGGTCCCGGGGAGATTGTGGTAGGTAAGTTAAATACACTTTCCAAGAATTTGTGTTTACGACTTTACTAGTAGGCTTCGGGCTACTCTCTCGAAAAGATTTAAAGGGATAAACCCCTCTCCCGCCGAGCTGAACGCTGAGGAACCTACGGAAAAGAAAGGTTCTACCACAAGCCAGTGCCCAAGCCCGGTTTAACGAGGTATCATGAGCTTTGCTAATTATTTGAGGTAGATTCTGCTGAGATAAATGAGCGTAGTCATGGTGTCTTTACTTATTTTGGGGATTCCAATGCCAAATCTTGTCTCCCTCTTGCAGGGGAAGTCCTTCACGTCCGTGGTTTGCGAGGATCCAAAAATTTGACCCTTGAGAATATTGATGGGATTGCTCGCATCGTGGCTGGGAATCTCCACTGCTTTGCTGCTGAAATAGGGCATCCAAATTTCTGCCTCGAGGGTACGTCTTCTTAGCTCTCAACGTCGGTTTCTTTGACTCATGGGGATCCACAGATTGCGAATCTTTCATGAAAGTCATGGTTTTCTGCGGTTCGGTCTTCGTCGGACGTATCCCACTCTTGAACGAACTAACCCGCCAAATTGCTGCTTCAGAAGAAAAGCCAGATAGACAGCTCAAGTATACATGATACCCTTTCTTATAATCAAGAGTCAATTGGATTTGCCTGACAGCGTATCTTACTAGTATTTGCCGGTTTATTACATATTGGCAGAAGGAAAAGCCCGAGGATTTCTTCACTGAACAAGTGGGAAGTGCCAGATACGCGGCTTTCGAAGCCTTGAAGATGACCGGGAACACGACAGCTGCCCAGCTACTAGCGGATAGTTGCATAGAGCACCAACGGGACTACACCGAGTATCTGAAATTTGTTTACTCACAGAAGGAGGGCTGGGTTCCATTCCAGGATCTCGTACTCGCTTACCGTAGGCTTGTTACACCAGAGCTCTGTGCGAAGGGCTTGACTGGAATAGATTACGAGGATTTGGCCAAATATCTTGCTATTATGGTTTGTGAGATCCTCCAGTTCTTGGAGCGGTGGGCTAATGAAGCTTACCTTAGGATTTGCTACTCTTCCGTGATGCGTCTGAGGTGAGCACTTTAGACATATGGTGGAAAGAAAAAGAAGACGAATTGAGGCCGAGATATCATCACAACGATCTTTGGCCCGTTGGAAAAGACACACATTGGTGGTGGGCGGTTGAAAGGGTGCAAAGACAGCTAGTTCGTGCTGAGATGGTTAGTGCCAGATCAGAATGCCGGTGATATCTCTACCGTTCCTGAATCAGTTCTAAAAACAGTGCAGATCACACATTGGACTAGACTCGAAATTGTTCAACTTGAGACAGCCGAAGAGAGAGCCAAGATGATTGAAATATTTATAGATACTGCAGAGAGTCTACTTAGGAAATCTTCTCTCAATAGCGCCCATTGCATTGGTGAGGCCTTAACTACCCCTCTCATAAGATCCCTGGGGCGCAGCTGGGATGTGAGTATATGAGAAAAAAGAGGCTTTCATTTGGGCACATGCTGATGTCTCCCCCCAGCTTGTTGGCGAAACCCACCAAGCCCGCTTCCAAGTTGTTAAGACCTTTATGGAGGATGGATTTGCTCCCCGAGTTAGAGGGCCTGTCATACCTTATTATCGTAAGTTTTTATCAGTAATATTTAGTGCTCGGATTTACTAATATCTATCTCCTGGGTTCAGCCGACTTCTTGAAGCTAGTCACTAATCTCTATGGCGAGGAAGATCACGCCAGTCGTCTTTCAACTACCTCCTCCAACTTGGTTCATACAGATGTTTTGCTAAGCAGTTTCGGGTCGTTTGGTGAGGGTAAAAACTTAGATCTCGAGACCATTCCTAACTGCACTGGTATCTTGCATGAATCGATCGATTTAGCAAAGTACAAGATCCTACTTACTACGATCCAAGAACACCAGGAACGTGCGAAGAAGGATTACAAATTTTGTGGCATGATAACTAGGACTTGCTTCGGGTTGAGATTCCATCTTTTAGGTTTAACTAACTACCGTTCCTTGAGCCGTCTTGAAAACAAGGTTACTGTGGATAGTCACAAAGGGAGATTGAATGATCTATCTAAGCTGGTTGAGACTAGGATGCTCGAGGCTTGGGCACTCCTCGCAATCACTGATATTTCCCCAAGACTCTTAACTCCTGAGATCGAGCGTGATATTCTCTTGCAGGGTCTATTTGAACTTACCGGGGAATAGAGTATCCCGATCTTTTTTGTAAAAGCCGGGCAAGAATCTTTTTTTCCTTCATGTTCTCGAGCTCTAATTTTGTTTTCGGAGAACCAGCTAGTCTTGTAGGCCGGGGCTACCTATGATCTAGATACTATCCCCCCCTTTAGCTAGAAGACAGTTACAACAAATGATTAATTTCGTGGTACCTTGTTTTCATGGATTTTTGTCTAATGTGTCACTCGCCGTACGCTGAGTGAGTAGGTGAGAGCCCGTGAACGGTTGTTCACCTAATTACCATGGCACTACCGTGATCATTCGAAGTGAATTTAAAGTTTCTTGGCAAATTCAACGCGTGGGGTGAAAACAACTAGTACCCCTCGTCAACCTCAGAGCCTCAGCGCCAGCGTTTTTCCACGTGTTTCCTCTCCGAATCCAAGATACTTTACGATGCCCAGAGAAATCATCAGTATCCAGGCAGGCCAGTGCGGGAATGCCGTAGGATCTTCCTTTTGGCAAACGCTCTGTAAGTATATATCTTGCCAACCAGCTTCCATCACATCTAACAGTCAACAGGTCAAGAGCACGGAATCTCACCTGACGGTAATCTTGAGGCCGTCGAAGAAGGAACCGACCGGAAGGATGTTTGTTAGCCAATTATCCTGATAGCTTGTGGGTCTGAGCTGATGGCTACTAGGTTTTCTTTTACCAATCCGACGATACGCGATACATTCCACGTGCGATCCTGCTAGATCTTGAGCCTAGGGTATGTATTTGGCTCACGGGAATTAGGGCTGGTAAACAGAAGCCTAAAGCTGATGAGAGCTCAGGTCATCCACGGAATCCAAACGGGCCCATACAAAAACATTTACAATCCGGAAAATTTTCACGTTCCGAAACATGGGAGTGGTGCTGGGAACAATTGGGCAGCAGGTTTCTCCGCCGGCGAGACGGTCTACGAGGAAGTTATGGAGATGATTGAGCGTGAGGCGGACGGTAGTGATTCTCTGGAGGTATATGAGGCTCCCGGCCTAGCTCTCGGGAATCTCAGACTAATAATGGGAAAACATAGGGATTCATGCTCTTGCATTCTATCGCCGGGGGCACAGGGTCGGGTCTTGGATCGTTCCTTCTGGAAAGGCTTAACGATAGGTTTCCGAAGAAGATTATACAGACTTACTCCGTGTTCCCGGATACGCAGAGCGTGGGAGACGTCGTTGTTCAGCCGTACAACAGTATTCTTGCCATGCGGCGGCTTACTGAGAATGCCGACTCCGTCGTACGTTTCACAGGCAATATTCTAGTAGTTGCACCAGTCGTATTGACTTTGTTCCCAGGTCGTCCTGGATAATGGTGCCTTGACGCGTATTGCTGCGGATAGATTACATGTTCAACAGCCGTCTTTTGCGCAGACGAATCAACTGGTTTGTGCTTCAGGGATTTTAAGATATGTTTGCTGATTGTGTGAAGGTGTCTACTGTGATGTCGGCTAGCACAACTACGCTCAGATATCCGGGATATATGCACAACGATCTCGTCGGAATCATTGCTTCACTGATCCCAACGCCCCGGTGTCATTTCTTGATGACTTCTTATACTCCCTTTACAAGCGATATTGTAGACCAGGCGAAAACGGTCCGGAAAACCACGGTTCTTGATGTTATGCGTCGACTCCTACAACCTAAAAACCGCATGGTTATGACGAATACCACTAAGAACAGCTGTTACATTTCCATTCTGAATATAATTCAGGGAGAGGCCGATCCGACAGACGTAAGTTCCACTTGTTCGCTAGTAAGCCTCGAGATCTAATCCATGTATGATGTAGGTACATAAATCACTTCTCAGAATTCGGGAGCGCCGACTCGCAACCTTTATCCCATGGGGCCCTGCGAGTATCCAAGTCGCCTTAACTAAGAAGTCCCCCCACATGCCAATGTCCCATCGTGTTAGCGGGCTTATGCTTGCGAATCACACAAGTATTGCAACTGTACGTAGAAGGCCTCCTTTCTAGTCTCGAACACCAACTGATGATTAACCCTTCTTCCCGCAGTTGTTTAAACGAATCTTAGGCCAATATGATCGCCTCCGAAAGCGAAATGCGTTCTTGGAACAGTACAAGAAGGAGCCCATATTTGCCAATGACCTCGGAGAGTTTGACGAAGCAAGGTGAGTTCAAGCATGCAGATGTACAACAAGGTTTAACCTTCTAATAACGAATTAGAGCGACGGTGGCGGATCTAATAGCCGAGTATGAAGCTGCGGAGAGTGCAGATTATCTCAACCCCCCACCAGAGAAAGGTGCAGAGCAATCGTGAGAGTGAGAGGATGCTGTACGATTATGGGGCTTGCGAATGATGTCTTTCTTGTGACGTGTTATGACTTGGATTTAATGAGAAATCTCGTGTTGGCCCTCCCATGCCTTATCTGCTGGTTGCTAGAAATGGGATCCCTCGCCTTCCGAATACCAAATGTACGAGTGCAGTACTCGCGGTGCTTCGTTGTGTAAATGTGGTTCCATTCTTAGCTAGCGAAATTCTAGCATGACTGCCGGGGTCTTGGAGATTTCATTCGGGGTTTATAATTGGAGATGAGGAATCTGGGCTTTTTCTTCTTCTTTCTTTTTCTTTCGGTGCATGGATTGAGAGATGATGGGGGTTTAAGCGAGGTTTTTATTGCAATTCCTCCCTCCGTGATTGCTATCTGGGATGCTATTTTATCCTTAAACCTCAGGGCATGATAGCTGGGTTCCTGTGTATGTGGCTAACACTAGATGTTATTGCGACTTTAAAACTCTTGGTAGTCTAGGTGCGGTTGTATGAGACTCCCTTTAATGCGGAGATATCTGAACTTTTTGCTGGTTTTCTCAGCGAGCCTTAGATTCTTTAGGTCGCAGGATTATCTTTGAGACAGGGTTTTACCCCCATGGTGATGTTTTTTATATTTTTACCGGTCAGTCAATGACCACATTTGTCGAAGGAGCAACGAATGGTTGACTGTTGCCAAGAGCCATTTCTATGGGTCCAACCATTTCACGACGGAATGGTTGCCGCTTCTTCCTTTTTTTGCCAAGCAGGCTCTTAGAGGTCGAAAGAAAGTTTGACTCAACATGCAGGCTCCTTTGAATACGGTAGAGCTTTTGGGGGTAGGATTTTCACAAATATCTGCGGCGAGACCCTGTGTGGTCGAGACTCTCACCACTTGAGGAAATGCTGGTAGGGTTGCTTTGTGAGGGATCCCGGGCCACACTTTATAATGACCTTGCTCGAGGCTTTCTTATCGTTAGTCTTGGGGGCTGTTGTGTGCCAGTAATGCAGTCATGGTAGCTGATCATCAGAGAGCTAAGTGAACGGAGTCATTTGGCACTCAATTTTTTTTTTTTTTTACAAATTTTAGCACGATATGTCCGTGCACATCGGGAAACGAGAAACTTCAGCCCAGAATTGTAACTTTGAGAATAAAATGATGGGTGCCAAATGACTGCTGTCTTTTTAACACCAAACTCTCTTACTCACCCACCCAACTTGATGAGTAGCACGGGGGAACAATCCAGCCGCGTTCAGCGCGCTCTGGCAGGCTGGACGGACTACCGTGCTCGAGTATATACCGCAACGGTTTATTGCAATCTTTGCTCTAGAATCCTAGGAATGGAGATGTGACTGTGAATTTTTTGATCGAGCCTCTGTAGATGACGATTGGCGTCCGCCATGATGCCGTGACTGCACCAAACAATGGCAATGTTCTCAATGTCTCAAACTATTCCCGAGCTCCAAGGTCTCCCTAGACGCACCACGCCGGTTATCTGTGTGCGAGGAATTGGGTTAATCCGATGGTTCAAATGAGCGTCTCCCGATCCCACCCAGTAGGCTCCGCTAAGGTACCGGTGATATTTTTTCTTCTTCTTTCCTTTATCATGCGGCCGTGTCCAGGCGGAGGCCGCCTTAGCGTTGTCCATTCGGTGCCCGTACAGTCAGTTTGACCGTTATGACTGGACGCAGGGCCATGCAGATTCCAGAGCACTGTACTCGAGTAATGATAACATTTCCGTGTTGAACGGCCAATTCATGAGTTGGGCAACCCAAATTACCTAATGGCCATGCACCTTGATGGATATCTGGTGGAAAGCTTTAAAAACGTGGGAGCACGAGTACTCGTAGACTATTGCGCCGACATGGAGATACGGTAGGACCGAGACCCTTGATTTTGCTCCCGTAGCTGTTTTTCCTAATCTAATCTAACCAGAAAGAAAAAAATTGGCACCGTTTTTTTGTCTCGCTTTTATTGATTTTTTTACCTTCGATCTGTGATATTATCAAAGATTTTCTAAGAGACTGAATGGACAACACAGGGCCAATTACGATAGCCACTACTGTGTTGTCGATGATGACGACGAACATGGTATGGTGGTGGTAGTGGTAAGTTTGATAGGATATCCGTTCGAGTAGGTGCCATTCCTGACTCTATGGCACTGGCAACCACGCTACAACGGAGCGTCATCGCAGCCGTCTCCTGGGATATATACTCGTACCGGCAAGGCGGTAGTGTCTTCTTCTATCCATGGTGAGAAACTTGTTGTAAGCGAGCCGAGAGCCTTCCGTCCCCGGGAACTCAAATACTATTGACCGCGCAACGGCGCACAGCCTTCCGACGCCTCAGGTGCTTGCTTTCTATCAGCACATCCTCTGGGCTCTAAAGATAACAACCAGGAGGTCCCTTCATCTCCCATATTTTCAAATACCACTTTCTTAACGCCCCTCTCCCTCGATTTCCTCCTGACTGCCCTCTTACCTGGTATCTGGGCTTTGGTTCGTCTAGCGGGATTGATGGATCCCTTCTTTTCCACTTGGGCGAGCTCCTCGCTTTCCAAACAACACCATTTCGCTTCTCCGGTTTCTATCGACTTTAATACCTGGTGCGACCGAATCTAATGATATACTCTATAACACTATCTTTTGATTAATTCGCTAACAACCATGTGCTTGTTGAAGGAGTCTCGGAAGTACCGCTCGACTGGGCATTTATGGAGCCACTACCGTTCTGGCTGTCTCGTTTTTACTGCTGCGGAGATTTCTAAGTGGCGACCCATTCTTTCCGCCTGCTGACTACAGATCCTACAATATCGTCAATCGGAAACTATTCCTGGAACTTTGTGATGTGGGCGAACTACCGAAGGCTCCCATCGAAGAATTGAGAGGTGAGGGAGGCTCAAAAGAGACCCTATGGTTCATCCGACTGCTAGGGCTGGAGTTAACGCGGTATCCAGGTACCCGTCTTAGGTTGGCATGGATTCAAGCTCTATGCTTTGGCGGTCTCGTATCCGTCAATGCAGCTTTGCTGATCCTGCGGTGCCTGCGAGGCGAGATTATAACCGATGAGAGTAGGTCCATGGCTTGCTGTGGTGTGTTAATCTAGGGTCATGTGCTTATAGATGTGAGGTTTTAGTCGCCGAACTTATTTACTGGACCTTCTTGTCTGCCCTCTTTCTGTACCGCTTCTACCCTAACCCCTACAGGCCGACATTGCAAACCCTAACATCTGTGGGGGTTCTTGTACCATTGCTGCTGATCATGGAACGTGATATATTACCCAAATTGCTTTTGCGTCCGTCGCGTGAGAGGCTTGTTGATGTTCGCATTGGGTGGGCGGTATATGCTCGACTTGGGTTGACACTAGCTATCGGTATCCTGTCTTTGGCTACACCCCGAGTGTGGTATCCGGTAGACCCTTCGGCAGACGATAAGCCGACTCCCGAGCAGGTATGGAAGCTGAACACATTATGTGGGGTTGTGGTGAACTCTAATAGGGAGTTATAGATTGCGTCGCCTTTCAGTTATGCTATAAGTTACTATTGGATAGAGAGCATTATACGTATTGCCTATCGCAGGGATGTTGAAGTGGAAGACTTGCTACCGATTCCCGACTATGATCGTGGAAAATTGTGGAGCAGAATGATAGTCAATCATCAAAAATCTACTACTTTCCGAACCTTACTGTCACTCATGAAATATGAGCTGTCGCTCATGACGTTCTTTAGTTTCCTTATAGGTGCTACGCAGGTGTGATAGCTTTGCTCCCGGAAAATACAAAAAATTTACTAAGAATCCATCGTTAGTTTATCTGGCCTCTTTCCATGAAACATCTTTTGGCATATATTGAGGGGTCGTCCCAGCCCATTGTCACCCCTTGGGCTTTTGTCGTGGGTATGTTTTTCGGGCCTCTCCTTGGCGGTGTAGCATGGGAAGCTTATGTCTTTCAGTCCAATCGGTATGTACATGATTTCCTGTTGAGCTGAGGGGCAGTTTGCTGAAAAACCCTAGTGTGGGTATTCGTGTTAAGGCAGCTCTCACTCAATCACTGCTCGAAAAGACTCTCAAAATCAGATTTACCGCCGATTCGGTTAGCAAGGAAGAAAAGCAAGGCGCCGCTAAGAAAGATAATGGAAAGAAAGACGAAACCGAACCCGAGGAAGACCATAAGAAATCGAGGGTTGGGAGGATCAACAATCTTATGAGCTCTGATCTGTCTGAGTTATCCTCTGCTCGGTTTGGTTCCCCATGTTCTGGCTTAGAGGAAGCCGTTGCTGATGTATTTTTCCAGTGACTTTTTCCTTGTCTTTGGATCTGTACCAATCGAGATATTATTCTCCGTGATTTTTCTCTATGGGCTTCTAGGATGGTCTAGTCTAGTTGGTGTGGCTATGATGGTCATTACAATGATCATACCCGGCATGCTCGTGAAACTACTCGCCAAGATCCAGAGAAAGACTCGGTTGGCTAGCGATGCCAGGATAGAAACGATGACCGAGACACTCAACTCCGTTCGGATTATCAAATTCTTTGGTATGGAGAAAGTTTTCCTATCGCGAATCCGCGAGAAGAGAGAGAATGAGTTATGGCTTTCCTTCCTCTCAATGGTTTGTACCATGGGATTTTATACTATCTCGCACCTGTTGCCGATAATCAATATGGTATGTAAAATATTGGCTAAATGGACTTTGGAGTATGTTTTAACTAGGTTAGGTCGTTACATTTGGGATTTATACAGAGATCATGAAGCTGCCATTGACCCCTAGTATTGCGTTTACCTCGATAAGGTTTGGCTCCCTAAAATTAAGTACGATATATGTTGGGGAGAGACTTTCTAATTGAGTGAAATTCTAGCTTGTTTGAGATCCTTAGCAGCCAGTTCTGTACGCCAATCTTACTCTCTAATTTGAGAAAACTTTACTAATAGCTACTAGCATGGGTGTCCCACGTCGCTCGATCATTGATATCAGCCTCCATTGCCTTCGATCGCCTCGACAAATTCTTGATCGAAGAAGAGGAGCTCGAAAGGGCAGAGCAAACTGAAGACGCCACAAAGAAAGGTGTTGGACCATATTTCAAGAATGCGACACTTTCCTGGTCTATGCCTGGATCGAGAACGGATGATGGCTTTAGACTCGCTGGTATTAACGCTGAGTGTGTGTATGGCGGGCTAACTGTCATTGCGGGTCCCGTGGGCTCCGGAAAGAGTTCATTCCTGCTCGGGCTTTTGGAGGAGATGCGGCTTTTGAATGGCGAAAGGTTTTTGCCTCGTGGTGATGGGGTTGCTTATGTTGCTCAAACAGCTTGGTTGCAGTCATTAACCATCAAAGATAATATATTGTTCGGCAGTCCATATGATGAGAAGAGGTACAATGCTGTTCTCGAGGCATGTGGTCTGTCAGAGGACATAGAGAAATTTGACGCAGGCGACCTTACAGAAGTATTTATTGAATCCGTGGCCATAAACATTGATCCGTTTCCGCTAACGCTCTAATCTAGGTTGGCGAGCAAGGAGGTAAGAAACTTAATGAGTGTAGGTTTGTGCAAGGATAATGCTGATCTTTCTAGTCACCCTATCCGGAGGTCAAAAAGCACGATTGGCATTGGCAAGAGTATGTTTGCCCAATTACCTACTATGGTCCGAGGAATTCTACTAACGTACCTAGGCTGTTTACTCACCTGCGCAAACCGTTCTCCTTGACGATGTACTTTCAGCATTAGACGCGGGCACCGGCAAATTGGTTTTTGAAAAATGTATCAAGGGCGAAGTGTTGGCTGGCAGGACTGTAGTTCTGGTCACACATCAGTATGTGCCAAATAGACATCACAACAAAGCCTTGAGCTAACGGGTCTCTTAGTGTATCACTCGTTTCATCAGCCGCCAAGAAAATTATTGTGCTCGCCAATGGCCGGGTGGTTTCGGACAGCAGTCCAGAAACACTTTCTGATGATGCAGTTGAACTCTTGAGGGAAAGCGAAGAAGCCGATATAATGGCAAGCGATGCGGGACTAGGCGAGCTGGTCGAACAGTCGATAGAAACGGTAGTGCCGGAAGCGAAGCCGAAGAGTTCTGGAAAGCTTGTTACTGAAGAGGCTCGTAACAAGGGAAGAGTGCCGAAAAGGCTGGTGTTTGAATATCTCAAGTATTTTGGGCCATTGATTATCACAATTTTCTTGGTTCTCATTAGTGTGTTGGATAATGCGGTCGAGTAAGTTTCTCTTGGGCATCCTTCATTGCAGTTTATTTATTAACAATATGAAGCTTGCTTGATACGTTCTATATCGGGCTTTGGTCTAGTAAGTTGCCATTACACACAAATTCTCATTAGGTTAAATGGGCTAACTACTTCTCAAGATCAATACTCCAAACCGGGCCCAGTTGACGCTAAGTGGTGGCTGGTAAGAACCCGAGTTATTTCCAAATATTTTCCTTAGAGCTAACATGTATTAGTCGGTGTATGCAGGTAAAGACGTCCGATAAGTTGTCCTGATACGAATACGCTAACCGAGGCCAATAGCTTTGTTAATTGGAACGTCAGTTTGCAACACTTTGGTCTATTCTATTTGGTATTTTTTTGCCTGGGTAGGGGCAAGGAGGATTCATGAGAAACTGGTATCTGCAGTACTGTACTCCCCAATAAGGTTCTTCGACACTACTCCTGTTGGGAGAATAATCAACCGCCTCTCAAATGACATCGCGTAAGTTTCTTCTCGGTTCCTTCTCCAGTGGTCTCAGCTGACAATAGTAGCTCTCTCGATGATAGCTTGGGCCCATACGTAAAAATTGTATTTGATCAGCTGCTCAACATAGTCTTTAGAGCGGGAGTCATGACTGGATTGTTACCAGCCTTTTTGCTTCCCACAATATTGGTTTCCTTGATCGGGGTTACATGCGGTGAACTGTACGTTTCCTACTAGTCCTGGGCTATCATCTTTCTGACAGAATTCAGCTATGTTCGTGCCCAAATCGGTGTCAAGAGAATTATCTCTATCAAAGAGTCTCCTTTGATTTCGCACTTTGGTGACACAATATCTGGTATTGTTACGATTCGGGCTTTCTCTTGCCAGGAGCGCTTTTGCGAGGAAAATATCAAGAAGATTGATGATTTCACACAGCCGTAAGTTCGATTTCTTCAAGATCCTTAAGTCTATGTATTAACAAATCTAGAAATGAGGTCAACTATGGTCTGAATCGGTGGATTGGAATCCGCACCAGTGCCTGTACTTCAATCATTGGCGCTGCTGCTGGAATCATAGCTCTTACAACAAAAGGCTCTTCCCCTGGTATGATTGGGTTTAGCATGTCAAATGCCTTGGCTTTTAGCTCCTCTATCCTTTATGCTGTGAGGTACTTCAATATGCTCGAGGTGGAACTCAATTCCTTCGAGCGTGTCAAGGAGTATATCGAAATGAAGCAGGAGCCTTCATCAAGGCCTGAAGCTGAACCTCCCGCTGCATGGCCTACTCAGGGTGACCTCAAGGTTACCGAACTATCAGTAAAGTATTCTGAGGGCGGCCCGGAAGTCTTGAATAGGATCAGCTTCGAGATCAAGCCGAGTGAGAGGGTGGGTATCGTTGGAAGGACCGGGGCTGGGAAGAGCAGTTTGGCTCTTAGCCTTTTACGGTTCACCGAAATATCTAACGGAAGCATTGTCATCAATGGACTAGATGTTCAGAAAATCAATCTCGAGGCTTTGCGACAGCGCATCACGATCATTCCGCAGGACCCTGTCCTGTTCTCCGGAACTATTCGGACCAACCTTGACCCTTTCGGTGGCCTGGATGATACAGAGCTTCAAGCCGCCCTTGATGGAAGCGGGTTGGCGGGTGACGAGGTGGATGGAGTTGACAGCGGCATCGCATCCGCTGCCACTTCGGGCACTGCAACCCCAACAGAGGCCGAACCCAGCCCGACCCCGAACAACAAGCGAATCGGGCTTGACACCCATATTACGTCCGGTGGTGGGAACCTATCCCAAGGGCAGAGACAACTGTTAGCATTTGCTAGAGCCCTCATTCGGAGGTCGAAGTTGGTGATATTTGATGAGGTAAGCAGCCACCACACCTGCAAGCCGCCCCTCCCGGGTCGGCTTCCGATGGTTCCCCGGAATCTCATTCAAATTATTAATGTCAAAGTAGGCAACGAGCTCGACCGATTTGAAAACGTAAGACTTTTGATTAGAATAGTATCTCATCTTTGGCTAACAAGTCTGAAAAGAGACGAGCGGATTCAAGAAACCATACGGACAAGTTTCCCTGATTCAACTTTAATAACCATCGCCCATAGGTTGCGTAGGTTTCCCGAATTATGCCATAATATTTGAGGGTTTTTTCTTCCCTGTCACTAATTCTTCGCCATGAGCAGGAACTGTTATGTCCTTCGACCGTATAATTGTGTTGGACAATCTCGGGAATGGCGGTGAGATAGTGGAGTAAGTCCGCTTGAAATTTATAGTTGCGAATGTTTGTTTGCCGACTAATTTGTGAAGATTCGATACCCCATTAAATCTACTGCAGAACCCCGAGGGCATGCTCTACAACCTAGCACGCAAGAGCGGGGAGTTTGAAGAGTTGCTGAAGTTAGCAAAGGGGCAGGATTAAAGTCAGATAATTTGCTAGAGGCTCTATAGGTTTCTTTCTTCTTGGTATAAGCAATTAGTGTTTGTTTGTCTGGTCTGCTATAATAGATACCTTTTCTACATTATGTACTTTAAGGTTAGACTTTCATGGCTGAAATACCAAAATCTTATTGTGATAGCTTACTCACGCAGCCGGTCACCCCCATAACATTACAGTAGCGATCGCTGGACCAATAAATCGACTTCTCAAAAGTGCCAAGCCAAGTATCATAATAATTATTGTAGTAGAAAATGGGTTGCAGCATATGCGGCCAAACAAGTACAGTACTTGTGAGGACTTGGGAGATCCCCCCAGGCTAGGATACACCAAAAGTAACAAACGTCTCGTGAGAAGCCCCAAAGGGTGATGCTTAATCACGGAAACAATTGCAATGGCTAGATTGACCACGGGCATGGGATGGCTTGCCAGGTCATGTACGGTATCATAGCAAAGCAGATTGCGTAAAACTGTTTTTTTTCCTTCTTCATCGTATGTGGTTATCGGGGCCTTTCTGGCGCTCCAACCTGGTTGTTTAAAAGATAGCCAAAGGCAGTGTATGTATAGCCTGGGGAGCCGGGTTGGTGGGATGTCTATTTTTTTCACCTTTTGGGGCCGAGATTTCTGGAATTCCTTGGAACACAGAGCCATTTTTTGCGTAGATAGGTATTGCTTCAAGGGAAAAGGCTTGGACGACGCCGAACTCGAAAAATTTCTTTTAGAGCAAGTAGCCGAATTAAGACTCTAGAAAGTCTCTTGGCCGCTCTGGTAACAGGGATGAGGTTACCGCTTGCCGATCACCGTCATATCATACTCCCGTCGGATCTGTGTGAGAGCGCGGGGCAGCCGAAGCAGCCCCACCCCCTCTACTCTACTCCTTCGCCAACTTGCTCCCCGTTTCACCTCAACGCGATAAATAGACCCCATTCTCCTGAAATCCCCGCTTCGTTCCCACCGCCATCGTCACTGAATATTCGTCTCACATAGTTCCATAGCTTCCCTCCGTTCGATAACAGGGATGTCATCCACTACAGGCAAGGTAAGTAATCAAAGTTTGCTCAATAAAAAAAATAATGAAAAAAAGTCTTGCACTCCAACAACTAGGTTCGTCTAACCAATTATAGACCATTACCTGCAAAGCTGCTGTCGCATGGGAGCCTAGCAAGCCGCTTTCTATAGAGGAAATCGAGGTCGCGCCCCCCAGGGCGCATGAGGTCAGAATCAAAATCTACTACACGGGAGTTTGTCACACCGGTAATGATTTACCTCGCGGGATATCATACACTTTCAGCAGGACTGAGACAACGTATTATAGATGCGTACACGCTCTCCGGCAAAGATCCTGAGGGCGCTTTCCCCATCGTCCTCGGGCACGAGGGTGCCGGAATTGTGGAGTCAATTGGTGAGGGCGTTACCAACGTGAAGGTGGGAGATCACGTTGTCGCGCTGTATACGCCTGAATGCCGTGAATGCAAGTTCTGCAAGTCTGGAAAGGTGGTTTTTGGCTCATGCTCCCCCCCCCCTCCCCAACCGGAAATTTGGCTTAACGAGTGAGCGCGCAGACCAACCTGTGCGGCAAAATTCGTGCCACCCAAGGGAAGGGTGTTATGCCTGACGG
Source organism: Tuber umbilicatum (assembly GCA_003313605.1). NCBI lineage: Eukaryota > Fungi > Ascomycota > Pezizomycetes > Pezizales > Tuberaceae > Tuber > Tuber umbilicatum. Next base: position 26,233 of record QLOI01000777.1, on the reverse strand, counting down.
GACATCTCGTTTCCGTGCCAAGGGCCGAGACCTCTTGCATTTCATGGGTACATCCACCTTCAGCCAGTATACCGTGGTTGCAGATATTTCGGTTGTTGCCATCCCCTACGATGTCTCCATGGAAAAGACCTGCCTCTTGGGCTGCGGTATTACAACTGGATACGGAGCTGCAGTCGTTACTGCGGGCGTCGAGAAGGGCTCCACTGTAGCTGTTTTCGGCGCAGGTTGTGTTGGCCTCTCGGTAATCCAGGGTGCCGTGAAGTGCGGCGCCAGCCAAATCATTGTCGTGGACGTCAATGACAAAAAGGAAGAATGGGGGATGAAGTTTGGTGCGACCCATTTCGTCAACCCATCCAAAATTGGCAACCAGACCATCCAAGAGAAGCTTATTGAGATGACCGACGGTGGCCTGGACTACACATTTGATTGCACCGGAAATGTTCAAGTGATGAGGGCCGCCCTAGAGGCGTGCCACAAGGGCTGGGGTCAGTCAATCGTGATCGGCGTCGCCGCCGCTGGCCAGGAAATTTCTACAAGGCGTTAGTCTCTCTTAGAGTATTGGTGATACCGCTGTCCGAGACTTTCTGCTGGTTTTACTTTTGCTGACCACATATGCACTGATTGTCACCCAAAACAGCATTTCAACTGGTCACTGGGCGTGTCTGGAAGGGTTGCGCCTTTGGAGGAATTAAGGGTCGTACTCAGCTCCCCGACCTGGTCAGGGACTACATGGAAGGAAAACTTAAAGTGGACGAGTGTAAGCAAACAAATCCCAACCTCATTATAGGTTTCCTAAAGGCTGCGAAAGGGAGACAACGCAGAAAAACAAAAGAAGAAGAAAAACCGCAACTTTCAGGAAATCTACAATATCACAAGCGCATTTATTATGCAGTAAGAGTTTGGGGAATTGGAATTGAGGGGATTTGGGATTCCGAGAGCTGACCGACTGACCCCGTTTTTGATAACGCCTTGCAGTTATCACCCACCGCGAGCCTCTCGGTCAAATCAACGACTCATTCGACCAGATGAAGGCGGGCGACTGCATCAGGTGAGTAAGCCCTTGTTATTTGTTATCTATTGATTCTTATGCGGCGCTAATTTAAGACTGTATTCTACCGTAGATGTGTCGTCAACATGCAATAAAAAAGGTTCCAATCGAGGTCTTGAAAACGACTTGCTTGATATTTGCCGGTCTATCTCTTTCTTCCTTCCCTCCCCCTCCTTTTGCCCTTTTGGGTGTGGTGGATTGCTATCGCGATGTTACATATCTCCTTTTAGTTTTACACCTCGGGACCCGGCCATTACGTGTAGCACTAAAGAACCCGATATTGTCTCTCCACACTTTTCTTGTCTCTTCCTCCCTTTTTTCCCTTCACCCTTCCCCGCGTTACGATAGTACTGGTCAGTGCTTCTACCGTATGACAATCCTCCGCACGGGAATTTGAGCTTTTGTTTCCTTGTTGCCCTTTAGTCTCTTACTAGGCAATGCCGAAGCATCCTCAAAAAAGGGCTATTATTGCATACCACCAAAACCCGCCCCTTTTGCTTGGGTCTGGGTGGCACAAAATAGCCGTTCCTTTCGAAAACGCTTCGGCATTCCGAGCGTTCGAGGACGTACAGTACGGTACTGGGCGACAAGGAAAATGCCATGTGAAAATGAAAAAAAAAATCCAAGACACTGTTCCAATCTATTCTGTGGAGGCGCGGTATACCGGTACGGTACCCCACCATGATGTGATACATGTACTGTACTCGTGCGGTCAAGTTGAAGTCGCGCACCCAAAACCAGTATCGATCGCCATGCCAATATCGGTACTTGTTGGAGTTACTGGCAGTAAGATGGATGAAGTACTGAATCCAGTACTGTATACTCCGAATCACAATTGCCTGTTCAAGAATCGATTACTCGTAACGGCATATTACAGGACAGTCTGTTTTTTGAACTTTGGATTATGGATTTTAGATAACTCGATAGACTACTCGTAATCTACTGAGCTCAACGACACACTAAATAGATCACCCCGATTCCTATTGGCCTGACGATCACTGCCGGCTACTACAGGTACGAGTACAGAAGTATGATACCAGTTTTGTCTGGCGAATTCAACTCTGCCACCCGAGACTGTTATGCCAAGATGGGCAGGAAATTTCGCCTAACTCAATCAGATCGGAAACTTGTATGATCCAACGATCAATTCCAGGGGAGTGACACAATTCTCGGACGGGGAATATCTGTGAGAACAGTGAAAGCACAAGTACCAGTGCATACGGTACAAATAAAAGAAAAAGGGGGGGTTGAATTCGTCCAATAGAACGGCCTATCACTTTCCAGATATGGTTCAGCAGGCAAGCCGAATCAAATGCATGCTAGGAATCTGGTCTAAGCATGAATATGCACAGTTCACATTTCAGTATGAACTTGAGAGTGTAGACAAAGTATTTAATTGGCCATCAGTGACCTGAAGTCCAATCTCTACCCATACAAAAACTTAATATGTCTCTTCTGTACCCGCTCTGTTACCAAACTAATGGGTAGTCCAACTCAATTTATACTCCTCCATCATCATCAACTGCAGAACGCTACAACACTCTTAACCAGTGTGACAATGGTCATTAAGGATTCATCTCAGAGCAGATAAATTTGACATGTTCTTAGTTTGAGATGTCAACTTTATATTTGTTCTTGCTAACCATCACACGTGCTGTCGTTCGGATGCAAATCTTTTTACACTACTCGAGTAGACTGCGGAACCTCCCTTTTTTTTGCGTGTGAACAAGCTAATACGGTAAATTAGTCCTCTTCTTACATAGCAACATTCAGGTTCAGGTTCACGGCTCTCCGAGAACCTCCTTATTAGCTAGCGCAGAATAAGGCATCATATAACAAAGCTGGGAAACACGCTGCGGGCCGATCAACAGATTGTCGTAAAGCAACGCATAAATAAATAAGGTAGGGACATGCAGTTGTTCCAAAATTTAATGGTGCTGCTTAGACCGAGGCTGCCATGTACTGTACTTGTGCTCGACGGTACGATACGGTATTGTAACTGCGAGAAAGAGCGTCACGTTACTTACCATACTTTAAACCCGTCTAGTGAGTAAGGACAGTCTACTGCACAGTAGACACGGAACCGGGGACGGTGCTCACGATACCGTTATCCCGTGCACAGCACATCGGCAAGTGCCTGTCTTGTGCGGTACAAGTACGAGTGTCATATCATGCGCAGGCTCACGATACTTCTGTGGCTTCCGTTACGTTGGCTCCCAGGCGATCGGTATAATGCGGTAGCTTCACCTGGCTCACCGGACGGGTGAGATGTTCTCGTGTATCTGTCAGCTGCCCGGTAACTCGTGGATTTTCTGCGGGTGGGGGGAGCAATGGGAGGGATGGACCGGGATCTTCTTTGCCTGTCGCTTTGGCGAGGGTTTGATTTCGCTTTCTGTGGGAGTGTGGCATGGGAGGCTGTCAATGGGGTGGGCGCAACCTTATTATTAGTTGGCGGGAACGGGGAATTGCGCGCTCCAAGCCCGACGACTAAACTACTCGAGCACAAACCCTCCGGGATTTCCCCCATACACATCATATCAACATCGGAGCCAAAGCCTCTCTTGGATGGGTGGCTTTGTGTTTTTCCTTCCCTTTGCCCTCTCTCGTTCTCGCTTTGGGTGAGAGAGTGTGTGACAATTGTAACATAACGTTACAGTAATAATTGGAGACCAGAAGTGTTTGATGTGTGGTTCGGGGAAGAACAAGCCTTTTCTGAATGTGAAACCAGGGATTGGGCAAGACATCCAGCCCAGCGTGCCGCCAGAAATGCCTGCGGGGCAGATCACACATACACTGAATCAGGGAGCGCCGCAACCTCAGGGAATAGCGAATGAACGGTTGCTCCTCCATCCATCATCCCCATCCCCCTCCTCCATACGCTCCCAACGCCCATCATTCCCCTTCTGGCGAAAAGGTTCAAGCAGAAACTGTCATAACTCGCTCTTATTGCAATCCGTAAACATACTCGAGTAGTATCGGTATAGGAATAGGAATACGCTACTCGGGTAAGCATTGGTATAGCATTGGTGGTATTATACCGATATTTGGGAAGATTACCTCCGATTACTGCCGCGTTCTGTGGTACTTGCGCCATTGTGCATTCTCTAACTCAATCACATCCACCTCTACTCGAGTACTTCCACGCTGCCGGTGCCTGGGCACTTGCGCCTACGAGTAGCTATCGTGCCTACGTACTAGTATATACTCTTCTACCCCCCCAACCTTTGCAGCAGGCACCGAATCGGTCAGGCAAGTTCAAGTCCTTACTCACGCTCCCCATACATCCGTCCGTACCTTCCTTGGAGAAAAAGGCGGGCAAATACCGGCGCGGTACAAATGGGAGAAGGGATCATACCCCCCCCCAAACCCCAGACTCTACCGGTACAGTACTCGAGCACCCCATCTTACCCCTCCTCTCCC